>JAQZBX010016893.1:0-12844 GCA_029593785.1 Cabassous unicinctus
TGCTAAATTTCTACAATCTATTATCACTTGGGCAGCACTTCCAGGCCTAGAATCTCACAATGTTTGCATTTCATTAAATTTGGGAACATGTGAAAAACCTCAATTCAAGAATCTGCCATTGTTCCCCAGATTCTCTTGATGTGGTACGATGGCTCCCGACCCTTCTTTTATACCTGAGATAAAAAGTAAAGTTCATTTAGAAAATGAGCCTTTCTTGTCTAGTTCACACACATCCTTCATGACTGGTAGAGGTGGACTTTTGGGATGCAGGGAAAAAAGGCTGTGGAAGCCTTGCCAGGCTAGTGATAGACCTGAAGTCCCAAGTGAATTTTCAAGGTAGCTAGCTACTCTGCAATCCACAGCACCTAAACTTTAAAGGCCCTTGCAAAGGGAAATTATTTTCCTGCTGTAGCCCTTATAAAGTGTAAAGACTCCCAATTTATTGCAAGCTCTAAAACAAGTTTCTACTTTATTGGAATTTTAGATGAGTGTGTTTGCCATGCTTTTGGTGAGTGAGTGTGTATGCCACTTTTGGGGGGGTGGGTGGATTTTGAACAATGCAAACATTTTTTAACTCATTGAACAAAGATTTCCCCAGCAACAGACCCCCTGCTCAGCAGGTCACCTATCTTTGCGACAGTTTTTCTTTTCCCACGCTAACCCCAGGGCTCATTTGCATAAAGTCTCTGTTGTGACAATTAGTTTCAGGTGAGCTGATTTCTATGCAGCTTGCCCAAGACGATGCACAAGCCCTGGGCCTCCCTGATCCTGGTCCTAATTGCGACTGACTGGCACCAGACACAATCATCCTCTTGATTCAGCAAATTGTCCTGCTAGTAGCTTATTGTGACCCCGCAAAGCACAAATCATATCATGTCAGTCCAGCCTAGTAAACAACAAATAAAATATACTTGGAATGAACATAATAATATCTTTTTCATATTTTAGGCACCGTTGACTAAATGAATGCAAATGAAAGCAGTAGTCTTTTTTTCAGTAGTCTTTTAACTTATTTGTGTGTGTGTGGGGGGGCAGTTGGGAGTGGTATCGTGTCTCCCTCTCCACCCCCCCCACACACAAAAAAACATTTTAAAAACTGGACTGCCTCCATTTTTAAATTCCATGGCTCTATAGTCTTGTCACCTGGGAGAAAGTCCCCAGGTAAAATAACTGGCTGCTTTCAAATTTCTTTCAGCTTTGTTGTTGTGGAAATAAGTAATATGCTCTTTCATCATCTCTGAAGCTACAGGGTACATCAATATGCACATTAGCAAGGTTCCCAGTAGTCCCCACTAGACAGAAAGACATTTGGATCCAATGAAATTTCATGTCTCCACATAGCAATCCAAGTTAGGACCAACTTTTTTAAATTCAAGAAAGAGAAGGGAGGTGGGGGGTGGGGCGGAGAGGGAGATAGAGCATTAAGAGAGTGTTTAAGAACAACAATTATTCTTGAAATATTGGCCTCCTCCCTGCTCTGTCTGCAATTCTCAAGTAACTGCATTATGCTCTATATGGCCGCTCCCTCATACATCCTCTCTGCCCTAGTAGGAATTCCGTCTGTCACTCTGTTGATCTACCTGGCTACTACTACCTGTCAATCCTATTTCCTCTAGATACTAAGTAAAAGAAAAAAAAAATTGTACAAGACCAGTAAAGCTTCCAAATTCCATTTGGCTATCTTTCCTACTCATGTAAAATAGGTATTGTAATTACTATGACATCTCTTTTTTTTCCTGATGCTTGTATATACACATTGGTTCTCATGATATGAATGATGCATCCATTCATACCCTGTGTAGAACTTGAAAAGTTTTTCAGACAGCCATTTTTGAGAATTTTGCATCTTGTTTCAAACCGGTTTCTAACAATTATAGTACTAGATTGAAACATATTGATTTTTTTTTCCAGGCTCTTGTGCCTTTGAGGTGATGATCACAGAAGGGGGTCAGGGATTATGGAGGGGAATGGAAGAAGGAAAAGAAAGCAAGCAGAAAGAGGGAAAAAAGAAGGAAAAGGAGATTACATTTAGCATTGAAAAGAATTGCTTTAGGTTCTCATGAAAAGATTATTGCTTTTATGGCAGAGGATACTATTTCTCCTCCTTACCCTCAGCTAAACAAATCTCCCACCTGACCCTTACCTCCCGTGCCCCCAGGTTGCACAGCCCACACTGAAGGGGTGGCATACTGCATGTGGTCAGAGCACATGGCCCAGGGTGTGGCCGGAAGTACATGCTACTCATTTCCTCCTATTTCTCATGTTACAACCTTTAACCCCATGTCTACAGTGACACTGAAATTGTATTGCCAAAGGCTTTATGTTAATTCAATTGAAGAGGGAGACTAGAAATTTTTGCTGCAGGGAATGTGGTGGGGGACTGTGTATGTGTGTGTATGCAGATTCTAAATTCTAGAGTATACTGTTAGAATATTCAGAGCAAGAAAATATTAAAATCCAGCTAAATAAGTACATGAAGTATTTAGTAAGGGAAAAATGATTGAGGGATCTACACAATTTGATTATAAAATAATCTACTGGCTAAAAAAGACCTTTGCCATGAAAAGTCTGTAAATCACTCTTTTTGGAAACTCAAGAGATCTTCTATGTAAGCAATGTAAATTAATATCTGTAGTATGTTTTGTCATAGTGTTTTGAACATAATTCCCACTTTATGCGAATCATGCACTTACTTACTAAAAGAACAGTTTCAAAAATGATTATCTCTGATCTCACACTCACACTCCACTACAGGTTTTGCATCTTTCAGATAGGGAGATATTCATCAGGTTTACCTTAACTTTGGGGAAACTTTAAAAAGGTAAAAAGTTGCTCACTCTTGTAAAGGACTTTTCCATGGGAATTGATTTTAATGATATAATATTGCCATATGAATATGTGAAAGAAGGCAGGGTATCCGGTTATGGTAAAGGGAAACCGACAAACCTGTGCCTAAATGAATGCTGCAGGCAGAGTGCCTCATTTGGACTTCCAATGCTTTTAGCTCCATAACGTTGATTCCCGGTCCCCCTTCCCACCTTCTACTCCTAGACTCCATAGTTTTCCCACCTTCTTTTTGCTCACCTCTTTTGGTAGAGCTTAGCTTTTTCTTCTCCTTTTACCTTGCTTGGGCCCTGTCCCCTCCCAGCACAGTTTGAGGTTTCTTTTTCTTTGCAGGTTCCTTCATGAACAGCTTCCTTTTCTACATCATGGCAGTTTGAGGCGGCCTTCTCATCACCTTTCTTGACTCGCTTGATTTATTCGCTTCCACCTTTCATGGCGTCTCATCTCTATCCACTTTCCACCCATTCCTCTTTGCCTGTAATATTCGTCTCCCTACTTCTTGACATGCAAAGATTTTTTCATTTCTTTTTTTCCAGCCATGTTAATTTCCTTTTGCATAATCCAAACTCATTGAGTCTATGTTCACAGGGTTTTGTGACTAAAATTTCTTTTCCTTGTAGCTTCTGAATCCCTAAAAGAATTTTTCCTGTGTTTTTTTCCCATAGAAAAGAATTCTATTCTAAGTTAAATATAGAGTATGACCAAGTCTTTGCTCAAATTTTTAACCTAGAGATTTTTCTTCCACACTTCCTAATTGTTGATTCTTCTCTGGTGTTTCCCATTTCTCTCCTACTTCCTTACTGAAGGGTTTCACTTCTTAAATTACTTTGCAGTATCCTTATTTTTTATTTGTCTTTATATTTCTTCTCTTCTCCCTACAATCTTTTTTTCAATAGTTCTATCTTCTCCTTCTTTTCCTTACACTTAAACTTTTGTTACCTTTTATTTTCCTGTAAATTTCTATCAGCATATTTTATGATTCTTGCCCCTTCTCTATGTTATTATTTTCCTATAAAACTTTTATCTTAAATTATTTTCCTACACTGTACTTCTTTGCATTGTGCTTATTTATATCTGTGTTAGCTTCCCTTAACAAAATCCAACATTCACTTGTGAATAGCTACCAAAAAAAGATTCTTCATTCCATTTAGAAACCACAAAGGCAATTCTGTCTGTTCATGAAAGGAAAAAAACCAAATGTTTAGGTAAGATGTAAATAGGTACTAAGACCCTGGAAGTATAGTGATAGCATGGAGAGCGTCAACTGTGAAGCCAGATTGAAGCCTGGCTCTTTCTCTTATAAGGCAAGTAATAGTAGGCCAATTTTCCAATAGTCTTCCAACTTTTCTGAGTCTCAGACTCTTCGTTTGTGTTAAATAACTTCTCTGTCTACTTCCTAGGGTTGTTGTGTGACCCAAATGAGATATTTCTGCCAAAGTATCTTGCAAAATATTAAACACTCTATAACCATCAGTTGCAAATGTTATCCTTTGTGTTCAAACTGGATATATCTGGAAATATGGTTCATAAACGCATGCCTTTCTAAATCAATGTAGTTTCTTTACTTTCAAAACAGACCAAGTGGTTCCCAGACCAACGTAATTTGTTTAATCATGTGAAAAGAAAAAAGTTCATGTACCTAATATTCAAATAGAAGGTTGAAGATTTTAGTTTAGTGGAAAATGTGAAAAAGGCTGTTAACTGAAGGGGTCTACATTATTTGCTTTGAGTTTTAACGAATTGCTTTTGGGATAATTTACAAAATATTTTTTGTATTTTGCTGGGTAGAAAATAATTGGGGGCCAAACCACCTCTCGCAGTGTCTATCTTAAGGCCCCCTTTTCAGAGCAACCCCTTCTTGCCTCCCGTCATCAGATTTCAAAGTAAGTTTTGTTCTAAATAGTACTGATTTATTTGATGTAAAATATTTCCAACATTTATCTGATCCTTGTTCTGTAGACAAATACATTAGCTTTCTACAGGGGGGTATAGAAAATACTAGGGAATAAATATATTTTGTATAGCAATAGCAAATCAGATTTGGAATCAGAACAGGAGGTTTGAGGGAGCCTGGGGTGGGGGGTGGGCGGATCAAGGTCACCCACTCAAATGCCTACTCAGGCCAAGCAGCTGAGGGAGGTATGCTGACTGTCCTATCAGGCGTCCAGAGTCGCTATCACATGGTCTTTCCATACAGCTGTGCAGGACAGAGACGGACAGATCTTCTGAGTTCTCTAGAAGAGCTGGAAGTCTGGATTAATTTTAGTAAAACTGCCCAATTTTTAAATGACCAATTCAAATGTGTTTAAAATATTTTGTGAGCCAAACCAAACACATCTGCTAGCCACCAGTTTGTAACCAATGTCCACAAACCCTACATCTTACAACCAGGGATGTGAGGTCCAGGGAGGTAAATGAATGCTTGGGAAACTAAAGGTGGACGTAGACAGTGGGGTTAGAAGCATATGCCTTTTAATTTCTTCCTCACAATCATCCTCTCTGCAGACATTTTGCCACTGACTCTTCTTTCCCACTGCCATCTCTACCATGCCAAGATAGGATTCACTTAGGAATGGAACTTAAGTGGGAACCAACCTAAAATGTCAATAACCAATTACAACGTTTTCTGAGTTCTGTGCCCAGACTACACAGGTAGTTTGAAAATGAGAATGCCTTGCCTAAAAAACAACTGCCCACTCTTCCTAAATATGTAGAAGCAGTGAAACCAAAGAATTTGAATTCAGTACTTATAGCTCATGAGCCAATAACCCATCACACAAACATGCTGGATTTCTCTGAGCCTAGCCCATACCATGTCTGACATTCACGACAATTGTAACCTGACACTTCGGAGTAGAGAATTAGACTGAAAATGAAGCCTCATCTCAGATGGGATCTTTGAAGAAATACATCAACAACAACAACAGTAAAAAGAATTAACATTCAAAACAGCATCCTGTCCTTGATTTGAGCCACAAATCTGGAGTTCAAATCCTGGTTCTGCCATCCAGGTTTCAATTTCTATTCAGTGAGAAAAGCTTCAGGAAGAGTTGAATTCTATGGTGTCTTCTAGTTCTAAAACTATATGCAGCTCTTTAAGGAAAATATTTTGAAAAATTAAATATAAATGTCACAGATTGTGCAATGATTTTAAAATAGAAAAGAATATATAGACAAGTGCTAATTAGTATTATCATTGAGTTCCAAATATTCAAAAATTGGGTTGGGGCATTTTTCAGAACCAAAAATTCTGTGGAAACCTATTTTTCTTTTTTAAAATACAGTACAGATTTGGGCTATGTGACTATATGTCCTTATTTAGCTATGTTAGTGTTTGGATGAATGAAAAAAATTTAAATACCTAGAGAACTAAGGAGTTGGGATATTCCTTTATCACAAAATGTTTCAAGAAGCTGTAACATCACTTATATAAAGCTGCCTGTTTTCTTTCTTTCTTTTTTTCTTTTTTCTTTCCTTTCTTTTTCTTAACTTAAGAAAGTAAAAAGGAATCAATAATTTTTAAAAAACCCAATCCAGCCCCAAACAATTAAGAGGTATTTTTGAGTCAGTGTTATATGCAAAACCTCTGAGATTAAGCTTTAAATTGCCTTACACCCACACTCACTTATACATCTTTACCATGTGATGTAATTGGCACACCAGGTAAACATAGAAACGTGACGAAATTTGAGGTACCTCACCTGAGTTTACAAAACTTTTATAGTTGGCTCAAAAGGACTCTTGTAAAAAAAAAAAATTGCTTTCCTCGAAAAAATTCCTTTGTTTTTAGATCTTTCCTCTGCCTAACGTCTTTGCCTTTCTCACAAAAATGTAAACTTTACCTTTTTTGTTCTACATGAAAAATAGGTAAGTCAATAAGCATAGAGGAAGAAAATGTAAAACTGTAAAATAAGATCTGTTTTTAGAAGAAAGAATATAATGAATTTTTCATGATTGCATTTTTGTAAAAGAAAAGAATGGCCATTCAAGTGAACTGCACAATTAATTATATCTGCTCCTTATGTCCATGTGTATTCTTTTTTTAAAAACTAAAACTACCTTGATCATGGCTTTGATTATGAATCCTTAAAACAATTATAGAAATGATCTTCAAAATAATAATATATTTTACTGAATGTCTCAGCTTTTTCAGTCCAACAACTGAAACAGAGACAATTCTTTGCATGTTGAAATGTGTAATTATCATGTACCCAAAAGGGAGGGTATAATTTTCACATCTGATTACAAGGGAAGGGTGTAAGTGACGCTAGCTTGGTAAACTTACACTTGTTTACAAAGAGCACTACCTTTGATATTAAAAACTCAAAACATGGGAAAAATCAAGATTATCATGCACAAAACTAAACAAAAAACTAAGTAATTTTTCTTGGCCCCACTACAAAAATAAAGTCAGTTCTTCTGTAGTTGCATTGGCCTACTTATGTCTGA
Source organism: Cabassous unicinctus (assembly GCA_029593785.1). Taxonomy (NCBI): domain Eukaryota; kingdom Metazoa; phylum Chordata; class Mammalia; order Cingulata; family Chlamyphoridae; genus Cabassous; species Cabassous unicinctus. The sequence goes on from JAQZBX010016893.1 coordinate 7,294, forward strand.
TTATTTTAATACTCAAATGTTATTTTATTTTGTCAGCTTTGTGGTGACTGTAGTATTAAAAGGTGAGGAAGCTCAAGCACTAGATTTAATTTAAAAGGAAATGTCACATTCTTATTACACTTCACAATCTCCATGGTCAGTTTAAACTAGAGAATGATTTTCATCTGAACAGAACATTCTTTTTCTAAATATAACGCTATTGCTTGCAAGATGTACGTTTTTGATGTTATCTCCCTGATTTTCTTTTTTTTTTTAACTTCTGATTTACCTTTGATAAGATCAACTTCTGCTCATGTGAACTTATGTTTTGGACATGCAGGAAGAGATGATATTGGGGACAGCCAGTGATGTGATGGTAGTTATCACTTAGCAAGAAGATTAAAGATAGACACAAGAATCACACAACAGGTAGGAAAAAGAAACTTCCTTAACAGCCAACATATATTAAGAACGATTTTGTGCGATATATAATTATGATTGTGGTAGATTCACTGAAAAACTTTTAAAAATTGACATTGAATATTAAGCACGCTGATCCTACTGCATCTCCTGAAATAAGCAAGAAGGAAAATAAAAGAAAAGGTTAAGGAATTGACTTAGTACTGGATGATACAAGCACACTCATGCTAAAACGAACCCACTAAAGCATATTTACTAACCTATTTAGCAATACAATTATATAGAAAGCTGTGAATTTGTTTGAAAGCTATCCCTCTATACAGGTTTTCAAATGCAGTACTAATGGTAGGCTGAGATTTCGTATCATAGTTTAGAGGTTAGTTTTTTCTTTTTGATAATTTGCCAAATCAAACTTTACAAGGAAGAACTTTGAAGTATAATACAAGCTACCAAATGATTAAGATTTAAGAATAATTACAATTAAATTAAAACTTATTCTGTGAAGAACATTGCCTAAAGCATGTAGCAATAGTCGAAGCTTAACTTATAAAATAAGATCTTAGCCTTTAAAAAAATATATAGGATTTCACCATGAGTCTTACATTCTGCTTCCATTAAACCAAAAAGCCAAAAACCTGACATAAATCTCCTTCCTCTTCTACTTCAATGGGCGTGCCTGCGCTGTTGCCTGAAAGTATGGATGAGATGATGGGGGTGTGTCCGAAGAGAGAGGAGCGTTAGAGGAGAATTGCAGTTTCGAGGTAGTTCAGAGGCTCATGCACAACACATCCGTATCTGCAGCATACCAATCAATGCTTACTGCACAGCACATTTTTCACTGTGTTGTTAGAGTACATTTGCTTATATTTTGCACAATTTTAATTTAACCATATTGATCAAACTGAACACTCAATAAGACCCTAGGCACCTTAGGCTTATTAAAATTAGTCAACATGAAGCAAGTGAGCTAAGGAAGTAATGGAAACTGTTTGGAGATTTAAATACAGTGGAACCCACTTAAATAAATACCTGTTAATGAAATAAATCTATTAAATGAATTTATTTTCTCTGAACCAAATCAAAACACATAGAAGAATACTCAAGGGGACTCTTAAATGAATACTGCTTAAATGAATAAGCATCTTAAATGGACATGCTTCTCTTGAAAAGCAAACAGTATTTTCACGTTCTCTAAGGTTAATTAAAGCAAGAAAATCCATGCTGACTTTTATTTTGGGGGCAGGTATTGTCATTCTTTGGAGTTAAACAGGAAAAAAATTGCTTCAATAACATTATTTAAATGATTTAATTATTTTTCTAAAGGCTATTTGCCTACTCGTGTGTGTGTGGAGGTGTGTGTCTGTCATATTGGGCTTACATGGACAGACCCTTAAAACAATTGAGATTGTCCATTTGTTAGGGAACTTACCTATGCCAAGTTAAAATAGAAAAATATTTTGAATATTTCGCTGCCTTCCATGATGCTTGTCACAGAGCTATGGACTGGCTACTTTTAAGATATTTGTTTACCTCTTTGGAAAGTTGTACATTTCTTCAGCATGGTTGAAAGATGTGACTAAAATGATGATTTATATTAAGGGGATCATTGGCACATCAGGATGCCCAAAATATTGGTTTTAAAGCAACAAAACTGCTTTTTAACATAAAGATTATGTTGAACCACGTCTTTCACTAATCAAACATCTTTTTCCTCAGAGGGGTTGACCTGCGGTGTAGGTTATTATAATGGAAGAAAAAAAAATGCAGTACACATTGAGATCTTAAAGTTATAATACCTTTTTAACCTACAGTGGTCATACTATCTAGAGATTCTTTTCAGACTCCCTTTATTTAGTGTTGTCTTTAGAGGTCCTTGTTTCTTCTTCTCTCTCCCCAACCTCCACCCTGGCCTAATAAAAGATATTCGTTCTTTTCCCTAAGCAAAAAAACTCCTATCATGAATCAGGCAACTACTAGGAGACTGCTGGCCAGGTTTCGCCCCACTAAAATTCTAATCTATACTTTGTCTTTTAGAATTAAAGAGAAAATGCATATCAGCAGAATCTCCTCTCTACTTTATTTCATTTATAAATTACGAGAATGATGCTATTATATATTATTAATTTCTGCTGTTCTCCAACTCTGCTGCAGCAGTGAGCTGCGGATGTTGGAACGGTGTAATTATGTTCTAGTAGGGTAGCCATCCGTTTCCTTTCAAAAATTTACAGGATTCTTAATCACGCTGCTCATTTGGGTGCGCAGCAGCGAGGATGGCGAAACACAAACAGGGCACGTTCGTTTACATAGGAACACCTGCTTAGCATGATAGCAGATGTCAGTCAGTAAGCAGAACACAAAAGAAAAAAATATCAACAACAGCAAACTCGCACCATTTTGATTTGGCTCAGAGAAATCTTTTCAGGAGCGATGGCAACAGTGGTCATTCCTTTTAAAACACAAACAGAGGCTCTGAAATTCCCAAGTCTTGTTTGTAGTGTATGTGTCACCAGAGAGGAAGGGCATTTTCACCTCTTGTTGCATTCTGGTATTGACTCACTCTCTTTACTATTTGGGGGAAATTACTAAAATTACCCTGCCTCAGTTTCTTGATCAGCAATGAGACAGGGGTTGATTTTTTCTAAATGAAAACCTAGTTTCCCTGAAGGCGATCATGGTGAGGCGATGTACTAGTAAAAACTAGATTTGAACCAGTACTAGTTCAAATCTCACCGCCATCACTTAGTGGTTGTGTGACAGCAGTCAAGTTATTTGACCTTGCTGAGTCACAGTTTCCTGACTTGTAAAGTCTTTTGAGAACATTAAATGAGATAATGCAGGCAAAGTGCCCATCACATAGTTAAGGATTTAATAAATGGTAGCTATATTATTATTATCATAATTATTTTTATCATCATCACTGTTTTGATCTTTGCAGAAACTTTCCCACTCCACATGTTATTTATTAAAGGTCTGGGATAACAACCAGTTGAAACATCTTGCAGAGACCATCATAAAACATGAGATTTTTGATGTGTATAGATCTGCAAAATTATTAAAATGGTACCTACTACTGTTATTTTAGAGTTAGAGAATCTGCCATCATTTCCATTATGTTTTCTGGAATTTATACCTGAACCATAAAAAAAAAAAAAGTTATCTGGGCTGTACCCTGCCTGAAAAAGAGCCTCAATGAAAGCTAAGTGTTTTCTGGAATGCTGACACAATAAAATGAAGCTATGGAAAGGAAAAATATTAGAAGTCCACTGTCTTCATTTGCCCATCTCACCCTTCCAACTTTTGCACCAGGTTTTCGAGGACTTTTCAGATGACTCTGGTTATTTTCCCTTCTCTCCCTTTCCCCAAAATGGTTAAAAATCAAAATGGAAAACAGCTATCACACATGGGCAATGACTAATTTTCCTAAGGAATTTTAGTATTCGGGATGTGTCTGCTTGTGCAGGCCTGTGCGTTAAAGGCTCCCTGAGTATGCATTGACTTGATACCCAGTAATGGCTGCTAAGGAGCCGTTATGTAGTGCCGTGTCAATGATCCATGCATTGAGAACTCCCTGAGTACGCATTGACACGATAGACCGGAACGGCTCAGAAGAAGCTGTTATGGTCTATCATGCCAATGATGTGCGGATATTGGCAGGGCCTCTGGCCCTTCCATGGAAATTACGGAGTCTCCAAAGGAGCTGGTGTGGGCGCCATGTGGGCGCCATCAGTGAGCCTCAAGGCCACTCCATTTTCCCTTCTTCTTGGGTTCATTTCAAAGGAGTCAGCTTGGAAAAGTTGTCCAATAACTTCAGCTGTCCCACGTTACATCACCAAAACACAAGTAAGAGTGCAAGGTGGTCTTACCATCCTGTCTTTTGTTTCCCCTAAGAGAAAGAAACTAACATCATTTACATTCAAAAGAGGGGCAAAAGTTAAGGTAAAGACTTTCATGTTTTTATAAGATTTGAATTATAAATAGCTCCTTTCTGCTTTATGAATGTCGTGTTTTACATGTATACGGTGCTAGGCAGATTTTTTGTTATTGTCATGGTTATTTCCTGAGATTGAAACATTTAATCCATGCAAAGAAAAATTTCTTTTTCTATATGTCTTCAGCAGTTGAAAAGGTACTCAGAACTCAGTATATAGGAAATTGTTCAAAAAACCTTGGGAAGAGATGTGTAAGTTCAGGAATAAAGTTTGGATTCACACATGCTTCACCAACTTAAGGCAGTAATTAATTCACTTATGGTATTTACATGCCCCTTTTCAGATACTTATGGAGAACATGGGAATTTTAAATTCACAATTCAGTGCAAGATTTAAAATGATCTTCATTAGAATTTGAAGCTATACTCTAAACTGCTTTATATACTACAAACAGGGAGCCTCATTATGTAGTACTATATTTGGAATACCTTTTTTACATTTTGTAGCTATAGATTTTGAATATATTTCTGGTATATTTAAGCAGAATCAAACAACATGCTTTAGTTGACTCTATTAATTAACTGTGTTAACTATTAATTCACATAGTTGCATGGCAAACATAAAGTCAAGAGACCTTAGTGCTTCTTCTTTTCAGATATCTTCAAAGGAAAATGGAAGAAGACAGATTGGAGATACCCAAGCACAGAATAGTGGCGAGGGCTTGCAGAAATACCAAAGAGGTTCACAAAAAAGGATAGTGGGAACAAAGAAACAGTCAGATTAAGCATAAAATAACTAGAATTACTGTGAGACTAAGCACAGAACGTACGGCTGCAGGTTCATTTCCTAGAGTAGAAAACTGTCCAATTTTCATAATAAAATTTGGAGCTGGGGTAAGATATCTCCACATGGTATGTATTAAATGTTGAATGACTCGATTGTTGACATCAGAGCAGGGAGAGGACTCACTAAATGCCAATCCAAAGTGAAAAGTCAATAAATGTAGAAGAGTGGAGGGAGGGGACATAACATTAAATACCTACTATGTGCTTATCACTTTACCTATGGCCAATATTTCTTCACAAGAGCTCTGTTACACAGGTGGTATTATGAGAAATGGAGACACAGTCAGGTCGAGCAACTGGCTTATGGTCATGTGGCTGGTATGAAGAAACCCAATTTGAGCCCACAGGTCCAAAGCCATGTGAGCACCCATACTGCCT
>JAQZBX010016893.1:12944-22944 GCA_029593785.1 Cabassous unicinctus
TTTAAAGATTTATTTATTTATTTATTTATCCCCGCCCCCTTGCTGCTTGTGCTTGCTGTGTCTTCTCCGTGTCTGCTTATCTTCCCCTTGCTGTGAGGTTCCGCTGCATCAGCCCCTTGCGCAGCGCGGGCTGGCCTGCCCTCACAAGGAGGCCCCGGGAAGTGAACCCGGGGCCTCACACATGGTAAACGGGGGCTCTGTTGACTGAGCCACTCCCGCTTCCCTCATAAGCTTTTTTCTAGATATTATAATGTACATTAGATCTTTAATATATGCAGTGTTCATTTTCAGAAGATAAGAGAAAAGAATGTATTCATCTTCTTATAAGTACAGCCTCATTTTAACAAACAATTTTTGCATATCATGCACTGAGCTTGTCAATGGTGACAAAGAGATGGACAAGACTGTCCTTGAGACATTTACTTATATGTAGGGAGACTAATAGCAATCAGACATTGAAAGTGTGGTGATAAAGGGAAACAAATTATGTTCTTTGAGGAATATTTTTTGAAGGATGATATTCTTTTAAGAAAATACCATGTGCACATTTTAAGTCTTCCTTCCTTCCTTCCTTCCTTCCTTCCTTCCTTCCTTCCTTCCTTCCTTCCTTCCTTCTTTCCTTCCTCCCTCCTTCCCTCCCTCCCTCCAGAACTGGAAAGGAATGACTACCTCAAACTAAGTTCATTGTTTCCTCTTTTCAAGGATGTTTCAGCGGGGCCCAGGAACTGAAGTATCTCCATCAAAGGGCTGCTGGCAGCCTGATTACCCAGGACTTGAAGGTCATAACCAGAATTTATTGAGTATCTCCTAGGCTCCAGATACTTTCCTTAGAATTTTGTTCAATACTCCCAATAATTCTATAAAATAATATTGGCCCCTATTTAAGTATTAAGAATGGAAGCTCAGATAGGTTAAGAAACATGCCCAGTGTCACTGTAAGTGACAGAATCAGAATGAGAACACAGATTTGCTTCTGTCTGAATCCTGTACTCTTCTCATTGTGTTGAATTCTTCACCCCATATGGAGAGAAGAGACCTGGACTCCATTTGTTAGAAATGAATGAATCTAGAGATGTTCTTGGAGTGAGTCTGGGTAGTGGAGAAGTGTGTGTGAAATGCTAGAGCAGTTCACGTTTGTGGCAGTAGTAGAGGGCACACAGTAGGGTGTGTGAAAATAATTATTGCTTCACCTACTAATGGAGCAGTAATACCTTCTAAATTTCATCTTTAGTTGTGCAAGCTCTTTGGGATCTTAAAAAAAAAAATCCTAAATTTACATCCCATTCACATCTCTTATGGTAATTGTTCAAATCCTATTATCTGGGAACTTAATTTAAAATAGCTTGGTCTTTTTGAATTATCAAAAACTCAAAACAGGAATCTTTCATATTTGCACAGACCGAAATCTGTGTGACACCCTGAAGCTTAGCTCTTAAATTGTGCCCTTACATCAGTGAAAAGGTAAAATTTAGACTTTGTTGCAAAGCACAATGCAGATATGAATTCTAATGAATCCCTGACTATATTCAACATATCTGAGAGTCACTATTGTTTATTATCTATATCTATTAATAGGCTTTAGCTGTAATAAAAACTCAGACATTTCAGCCAAAGGTTATGTTGAAAAGTAACAAAATGAGAAATTATAGTTCTTTTTTGACAGTGAAAATTAATTTCTGGAAAGGTACAAATCTCTTAGTTTGTTTTCCTAAATGTTAAGCCCTTTACGAAAGGTAGACAATGTAGGAATACAGAGCTATGATTTTTTTTAAAGGCTACTGTTCCTTTAATGCCCAGCTGGTTCTGAGATGTAATAAAATTGACATATTGATTCCTTTGAATTTACAAATGCCTGTTTCATAAACTCCATCTCCAAAGCCTAGGCATCTTTAGAGCACTGTCATTTTTTTTCTCCAAATGGATCAATTATGTGCCCACGTAATCCTGTTACCTGTGAAATCCATGCATACTTCTCCCATTTGCTGCAGTTCCCAGGCGGACAAACTTGCATTATGTACGCATAAACAAACAGCACATTTCCCTGATATTAGAGATTGTTTTCAAAGTGAAAGGCAATCTCTTGGGTCCTTTACTGAAAAAAAAGGGGGGGAGTGAAAGAAAGAAGGAGGCAGAGAAAAGAAGGAAGGAAGGAAGAAAAGAAACAAGAGAAAAAGAAGAAACTGCCAGTTCCTTCAAGTAAGCTCAGTATATGACACTCACACCCATATATATATTTACAATTCCTAACAATTCATTTTATTTTATTTTTAGGAGGCACCGGGGATTGAACCCGGGACCTCATACATGCGAAACAGGCACACAACCACTGAGTTACACCTGCTCCACACAATTCATTTTAAACCATACAGTTTTGCTATGTTCAGTCCTCGAATTGCTCCAAGGAAATAAATTAATTTTAGTTTAACTAGTCTATGAAGGTTTACCATATTCTTTATTTCTATCTTTTCTCCTTTGTTGATAATTAGTTATTTAAGGGCACACTGTCCCTCAAGTTACTTTGAAACACTTGAGAAATGAAATGAAAATTCAAAGTGAATTAGGTTATAAAGTTTGCAACTGCTTTATAGAAAGAAAAGTCCTCAATATTTTTCATCGTGGCACTTGATGCTAACAGGTCATGAGTCTTCCTTAAGCATACACAGAGTCCTTTATTGAAACCACCGTAGAAAACGTAAAGAATTCTGCTTCTACTGCATTAGGAGGGAAACGCCTCAGTGAGCTAGGAGGTCTTTCCCATGTCTTAAATCTGAAACAGCAAATCGTCTTCCCACACAAGCACATTTATGCGTTCATGTGCGGACACACTCCCCAGTGCAAAAATGCATAAAGACTTACGTGCGAATATATGCAACACGCGTAGACCCTGGCTATAGAATCCCCTGCAAACAACCAACAAGCAAGCATGCTTTTGTCTATGTGTGAACTCTCTGTGTGAGCAAAGTACTGTGCATGTTCCACACAGAGATATGAATTCTTGCTTCATTCTTTCAGCCTGTGCTGTATCTGATTTTCCTCACTTCACTGGGCACCCAGCAGTCCAGTAATGCTGCACACTGGCACTCCACAATTTGTATCTAAGAGATTCCCCAAATTGCAAAACATCTTGTCTGCTGTCCAACGTGCTTCCCATATGCAGAAAAGATGGCCTTCAAAATTGGGTTGTGCTTGGAGCGCTGTGGCCTGGCCCACCACTGCCATTGTGCTGGAGTGGTTTTAAAGATAAATGGCTGCATGTTAACCAGATTTGACATGCTGTACAAAGGCAGGCACCTTTGGTCCCATGACACAGCCAAACAGAAAACACAACAAGCAAGCCTGGCAAAGATGTCGGACATGAATAAAAGCACAACAATTTGTCACGTAGTTGTTACAAAATGTTAGCAGCTTTAGGGCTTGCTGTGGGATGGCAGAGATAAGGCGGCCAGGAGAATGTGGAAGTTTGAGAACTGGTGGGGCTTAGGCAAGGGAAGAGTTAATTCAGGAAAGGGGGGCAACAGTCGCGCAGAGGGATTATTTTCTCTTGCTTCCTCCTAAGGCCGAGGAAGGCCTTAGTGTCAGGAATTAAATCAGCAAGGCCGGTGTTCCAGACTTTACCAAATTCCTCTGTTTTGAAGGGCTCTCTGTTAACCACTTCTTTCCAAACTCTCAAAGATGTAACACATTCTGGGGTCAGTTTCTTGAGGACCAGGAATCATTTTTCATTTTCTTTTTCAAACTGGCATTGTGAAGAATGAAATGAAGAATTTTGAGGAGGAAAAATCCTTATACCCCACTTAGTCTCACTATTTACCCAGAGAAAAGGGACTCGAGCTGCCTTACTTTAACTCTTTTTCAAACCCCGGGATTCCTTTTCGAAAGGCCCTTCCAGTCAATGATCACCATTGCTTGAGTTACTTATAATTTTGGAAATTCCGTGATTCCAGTAATGTTTAATGGCAAAATTTGTTCCTGACTCCAGACTCATGCCCTTCCTAAGCCTTAATATCCTCATCTGTAAGAAGGGTATGATCATAACAATAGCACCTATCTGACAGACTTGTTGTCAGGGCTAAATCAGATAGCTTATAAAATTCTTAGCACAGGTCCAGCACATTGTAAGTCCTCAGTACATGTTAGATAATATTGTTCATGCAGGGGTGGAGACAAATCAGTGAGATACAAATATACAAATTATGTCACTCTTAAAAATCGTTCGCAAAGTCACCATCACCTATTTACTGGATAGAGCCATAAATACAATCTAGAAGTCTTCTGTTCCCTGCCCACCTTCCAGTCCCATTTTAAACTTGTCCCCTTGCATGTGGCCTGTGTCCCAGCCATATTCATTGACTGAAGTTTCCCTGAGCTGTTCACTCTGTCCCTCCTCCAACGCCTGTACATGCCATCGTCTCAACCCAAGATGCCCTTCTTTCACTGTGTGGTGACATCGGAATCATACCTCCACATTCCCCTCCAAAGCCACCTCCCCCAGGAAGTCTCTTCGCCCCCCCCCACCAGCTCCCAGATCTAGTTGTGTCATATGGGGTACAAAGCTCTTTATAGCAGTGGTCACATTTTCATCATTTCTTAAAGGCCCACATTTCCCACCTGACAGAGAGAGCCTCAGAAGTGGCAGCTCTATTACACATTAAAAAAAAAAAAATCCACAGCCTGTACACAGAAGGAACATAATTAATGCAGAATGAATGAGCACTGCAATTGTCTGCTGAAACACCAGAGCCTTAAAAAAGGACCTGATGGCACGCTTTTCAATTATTTTCACAACCCGAAATTTTTGTTTCTCATAATGCAAAGTTCAGATCACCCTCAGGAATGAAGGTGAAAGAAGCACTGAGCAGAAACTAAAAATGTGCATTTTCTTTCCCAGAACCTGGCATCAGCTTTGAAGAGGGGCTGCTTCTAGCAATAACAGAATGAAGCAAGTAAGCTCACGTGGCAAAGTTTGAAAAGAAATCAGAGCAAGCTTTAAAACAAATAGCTGACTACCCCAGTGTTGGCATAGCCATGAAGTCCAGGCCCTTTCCAAGAATCCTGTTGATCCTGAAAGGGTACGGAGGAGATACCAGGGAGAAAACGCTTATATAAAAGACAATGTCATTCTCAATGGTTTGCCCTAAGAGAGGTGGAGTCTCCCAAGTAAATAGCTTCAAACTGTCCTGCTAGCTTACTAGGGACTGTGAACCAAATGGAAAAAGGTAAAAAGATTTCCACTGAAAAATTTTCAAGGGGTAGGGCCTGGAGCTCTGTTGACATCTGTGATTCTCTAACCTTCGTGACCCCTTGTAAACTCAGAAACAGGGCAGCGTAGAGCACGTCCCTGTCCCACCAGTCTCCTGAAATTTGAGTCAAGCCCCATGTGGCTGCCACTCTTCTGTTCACAGGTCCTGAAGGGGGTCCAAGAAGCCATTCTTTGATGCGGTGTGCACCCTCCTTCACTGAAGGAGAACTTGCTTATGGAAGAGTTGTAATCCCAGTTAGTGGGGGGTAAGGGCTGGTGAAAGGAAAGGGATCATGAAGTTAACTGGTGACCTTTCGGTTTCCTCCATTTATGGGCCTCATTTTATTTCTACTTGTAATATTAAATGGGAAACAGATTTATGTAGGGGAGAAATTACTGCATGCCACTCAGAATAACCAGCCCATTTGTCACCTCTGTAGTATCTTGAATTGATGACGAAGAACAATAGGGGAAGGGCGGATACCACACCTGATACCAGGCCTGAAGTCGGAGGGCATTAAAAATACTCCCAGAGCTACAGATTTTTCTGTCTCTTTCCTCAGAATGTCAGTGTTACCCCAAGAATGTCTTCAGAGTGAAATCACCGATTTCTGCCTAAAACAGCAAAGAACCATGCAAAATATTTTGCATGAGAGAATCTGATTATCAGACTAATCCATATCAGTTAGCTAGACATATTCTTAGGATGAGATTTATATGGACATATCATTCTGCAGAATGTCAAATGTAGTAGGGGATGCTTAAGAAGCCCCACAAAGTCTCAACTCCAATGGCAGCCAGATAGTCAAACTCCATATTCTCAATTAAGTAATAAAATATTTTAAATTTATATTGTTCAGATGGTCAGGGAAGCAAGCATGAAAGTTAAATTTCTTCCATTCAAAGGAAATGGAAAAGCTTAATAACAAAAAACAAATACAAACACAAATAATTTTAAATGGTATCTAAAGTATAAATTTCCTCAGGTGCCAATAGAACACTTAAAATACACTAAGTTTACGGTATAATGTTCTGTTAGAAAGCCACATCTTTGTTGAAAGGAGGTAATATTAGTAAGCAGAATTTATTTCTGAAAAATTTTTTTTCTAGTAATAGCCAACCTTATTAGCCAGTTTTGGAGGCTTATGGGTAGAATAATAAGGAAATAGTTAAAGATTATAAAGAAAATATCAGATTTATTATAACTTTCTTGTTATTCCTTCAACTTTAAAAATAAAACCTCAAGAATTTATTGGATTGGTTAATAGCCTTTATGTCTTTACTACCTGTACCTTGAAAAGATTTTCCTCCAGGTCTCTGTTCTCTTGACGGAAGTGCTTTGTAGCAAACCACATTCACATCAATCAGAACTTCAGGTGTACAATTTTGACCCTTGTAACAATTTTAGGCTTGCAATTTGCACTGCTGCGTTTCTTAATCTAGGTCTAAAATACGTGCAGCACTGCTTTTAGGAAGTAAAAAAACTGATGGGCTGTGCCATGTATGGCAGCATTTGTTCAGCATTTGGTACAAACGGGAGAAAAAAGATACAGAATGCATGGATTGATTTTCAAATTACCTCAATATTTTGAAAACATTTTCACCTGCATGCTGAGAATGCTAAGAATGGCAAGGAAGGCAATTGTGCATTTGCACAGCCTCCACTGCATTCATTTATAAATTACCTCATCACTGACTGAAATTAACACTGATTCTTACAGGCAATTTCTCAATTTCCAATGCTAATTACATTTTTTTTACTTTTAAATTCTGTACCACCTGTTTTGGGCAAGACATCTTAGGCAGCGCGACCGCATTTAATCACAATTTTAATTAACCGCCCTGTAGATGTGAAAAAGAAGCAATTATAATGTAGATGAATGATGATTTTTCTGCATTAAATTGTTTTGTTTCCCTGGTATGTTGATTGTAACACAGCACACAAATACAGTAACTGTACAATTTTTTTCTATTGTAATTTAGTAATTGTTTTTGGAAAACCAGTTTGGGAATGAGTGACTTCATCTGTTTACAAATTGATTGATACTGTTCACTCGCTGATTGCTGCGGCGTATATTTTGGTATTGCACAGCCTAGCATAAAATATAATTAGAGATGCACAGGCTTTGCAGCACCATTTTGGAATCTGAAAATCAACTGTAACTGAAGTATGTTTTCCTTGAGCTTACTAGTATCAGTTGGGGCTGATGAAAAGATAATCAAAACAATGGGCTTTCCAATTCCATCACTAGTAGAAACCCTTGGTTTCAATCTGATAGTCTAATGTGGTAAGTTTATGAATTACTCTGTACTAGGCCTGGGAGCTGGGGGCTGGCAAGTCTGAAGCTTGCACAACTCACTCAGATAGGTATCATGAGCAGCCTACAAGTGAAGTAAGGAAACAATGATGAAAAATAAAGAGTTGCTGCTTTGGAAGGGGAAGGCTTGTTCCCGACACCCAGGCACAATGCACTGGTGTGCTGTAGCTCTAGACTATCTCATCTCTACACTGTGATACAATAAGATCACATTCATGCTCCTGGCTTGCAGATACAGATCATTAAAGCCGTACCTCACTGCAGATACATTCAGAGATCTTATGCATGTGAAGCAGACCTTGTTTCTCACTCCACTAGGAATGGGATAGGGGAAAAAAGAACAGCCACCAAGAACGGTTTATTTGGAACCATATGGCAACTAATAGATAGAAGATTTAGGCTCACTCTTCACATGAATTAGGAATTCCTTCAGGAATTCCCTATCCTGATATCACACCCGCTCCCAATCTCAGCAAAGTTCTCCTCAATTAATGCACTTCATGGGTATCACGGGGCTGGTGTCTGCCTCAAATCGTCCAATGGATAGCTCTGCAATGAGTTCACTTGGATGAGCCCTGGGCTAGGCCATTTCTGCTGGCCTGGAAAAAAGGGGAAAAGGCCATGTAAGCAACTGTGGATGTTCAAAGGAAACTATGAGATCACTTCATCTTCTATTTTGCTTCTTTCTGCACTCCATCCTTTAGAAGATCCTAAACTGGGACAGTTCATTAAAAGGCGAGAAGTCATGTTGGTCCTAGCCATGAATTTGTTACAAAACATAGCTATAGGATTATGGCTTCATTTGGAACAAGTTGAAGATAGAATGTTGTGAGTTGGCACGACAAAGCAGATATTGTTGAGATGGGGGTTGGGACAGGAGGATTACTTGGATCAACCTTGTGTTGCCTGTCTCCTTGATAAATACTTGCTGACAAAGTATTAATAGGAAACCTCAAACCAAAGCCAAAGTTCATTTTGCATATTCACTAAGACTCTGCCCTGTTAAGATATTAAAGAGTATAGCCTTTTGTCAAGTTGGAGATTTACAAATCTAAATCTTGCTCACACTTCTGGGATTGGACATGAAAATCTCTCATGAAACTAAGAAACTAGGCCACGTAATGTCTTGCAATCTTTGTTGCTAGCAGGTTTAAGACTTTTTCATTTATGATATTATACAAAACTCAAAATGAAAGTCTATTCTTGCCTAGCCATCCCTTACCTGTATCTCCCTTTCTGGCTATGAGAATTATTTGGTATAAATGAGCATGAAGTAAAACTACTATTGGAGGGAAAAAGGCAGTTCAATTCAGTCAATTCAGATAGCAAAACTCTCACTGCTAAGAAAGCATGCTTAGGGCAGGTAGAAAATGTGTATGTGTTTACCCTGGAGATTCAATTTCAGATTTTTAGTGCACTCTCACTGGTTGCTAACAGAAATACTTCCATGCTGCTGAATATTTTTCTCTCCCTTGCCACCTTCCTCACCTTCCTCATAACAGCTCTCCAGAAAGATGCTGTTTTATGAATGGAAGTAAAAATAACCTTGAATATCACAAATTGTAGCCTCTTTACAAAATCAAAAGAGAATTAACATTTTCTTTTCATAAAATTGTCCCAGCAATAACGCTTGTTTAGGAGTTTCTAAAAGTGGTAACATCTGTGCTCCTGCTGGGAAGAGATGTCATCCCACAGACCTTTCTATCAGCGGTTTGTCTTTGAGAGAAAATGAAGTACCTGATCCCAGGCCTTAGTCAGTCTTAGCTCCCAGAATCTCCACACTCTGACCCACTGTGCGTTCCTTCAAGCAGAGAGCTGCTTCCCATGGCTACCTCCTCAATATAAACTTGCTAACTAATCTCTTAGCAAACACTTGAAGCAAACCTGAAGAGAGGAGAAAGAGGCAGAGGGAGAACAGAAACAACAACAAAAACAACCCCCCAAGCCCCAGCATAGATGAAACTCGAGACATTCAACTGGACACTGGAATCTAAATTTAGTACCAAACTTAAGTTTTCCTTTGAAGAATCAGCTGCTGCCTCTGGAACAGGGAATCCTGCAACAATTACCTTATTTTTCATTTTTAAGTCTCAAACCTAACCCATCTGCTGTCTCTTAAATGGGACTCACTTCAACATAACTGCCCTTGTTTTTTATTTTTTTAATTTTTTTCCTGCAGATAGTGATGTGCCTACCCGTATGCGTATTTGTAAACGATTTCTTTATAACCGAATATCTTTTTAACCACACGTCTCTTTAAAAGTCCACCCAGATTGCACTGTGTGCACACAAGGTAACTTTTCCTGAGGAGGTGATACGAGAACCCACTGCTGGAAATAAAGAATGACTTTCAACCAACGATCAAAGAAAAATAAATCTTTTACCCTAATAAGACTTTTTAAGACTGGAATCCCATTTTTAAAGGGATAACTGCTAAGAGGCT
>JAQZBX010016893.1:25444-30390 GCA_029593785.1 Cabassous unicinctus
GAAGAGGTTGCTGAGGCTGGTTGAAGCCAGCCTGTCTCTGCATTTATCACACTGTCCCAGAGGAGGTGTTTGTTCAACACAGCAGTTTGACAGCACAAAAACACTGTGGCCAGAAGCCCTATCAAAGAACCTACTGACACGTATCATTTGTGGTCTTGGTTTCACAGGGCAAGACTACCTCACACTTTATCTTGTACAAGTCTGAAACTCCACACATTTCTAAGTATTCAGTGTAGTTTTAAACTCCCCCCCCCTTTTATTTTAAATATTGTAAACACTACTTTAAAATACCATCTTTATTTAGTACTTCAGAATGCTGCTTTAAAAACCATAATAATTGGCGATCAATTTAGGATAATCTGTGTTCAGGTTGGTAATTTTGAAGGTAAACGGGGGAAAACAGTTTAAAAGCACAAAGCTAGCAATTTATGCTAAATAATACACTTAAAGCTTAGATTAATAGGTGCAAGTAAGTTTCATATGCATGGTGAACACTTTTTTTCCCCCTTACAATAAATCCCACTAAGCAAGTCTACATTAATGCTTCACCTTTACTGCTATTGTTTAAATGTATTTCATTCACAAGCTATATGATGGTAGTGAAAGTTAAAGAGGAAAAGTATCAGAGTTGGGTGCATTTGGGCATGTGGCTTGGGAATGTGTGCAAATGTGGGCTGTATTTAGTTTTCACATTCCCATCAGCAGAGCAAAGGTGATGGGAAATCTTTAGAGGACACCCATTTTGCTTAGAGATTTCCCTCTCTTAATGGTCTATTTATTATGAGAACACAGCTTACTGAGTTCTTTATATATAAACCTCACCTCTTAAAACTGAGAAATCTCATGATGTGAAACACTTCCATCGATGTGCTTTGTGTCTAAAATAGAAACTTAGGTACTTCCAAGAATAGGCAAATTGTGAAGTTTCTTTGATTACAGTTACCAGAGATATTAGACAACATAAATACAATTTAAACTAAGAAACAGTGACGGTTATATACTACATTTATAGATCACTTGGGCACTGAATTCCTTGAAATTTACTCATCTGTTTAAGAGAGAGAGAGAGAGATCTCAGGTCATATAGCATGATATCTTAATCTGTTGATCTATTATCGATTGCTTCTTATTTTTGAGAGGGGTGGTTATTGCATTGTCAGTAAGGCCTTTCCTTCCTAGAGATAATTACAAAAAGAAACATGAAAGAGTATATAAAGAACAAAAATCACTAAATTATCATCTTAGCAACGTAATTATTAATGAGGTGTCCACTATAGGTTTTTATGTAGACTATGTTATGTCATCTTGTCTTGGTGAATCACTAATGACAATTACCTATTCTCCAAAGAATGCAACCATTTACCTCTATCACCTGTGATTATTTTAAATGTTTCCACTTTATCTTGGTGATTTAAAAGTAACATACTTGCTCTTGTGATAAATAAAGTCAGCTAAACTGAACAGTTCTCTGTTTATTGTTTGCTTGAAATATCGTCATTTAACTAGGATGTAAAAATTTAACTCCAAACGCCAAGTTCAGAATTAGAGCTCTTCTAGTTTACAGTAGAGTGTATGTTGTTTTACGTTGAAGTAACACAGAATAACCAAGAAAAGTGAAGAACAACTTAAAAATGTATTGTAACCAATAGAACATGCTGCTTAATCCCATAGATGATAGGAAAAGTTGTCGGGAGTCTTTAATTTTATCATAATGTAAAAAAAGAAAGGTGACAAATATGTATACTAACGTTTCTATATTGTCTTCTAATTCTAACAACTACTTCAAATCTCATTCCCTCCACTTAGCTCAGTAATAGAATCGACTTTGTAAATAACATGAATCATTATGAAGATTACATTCCTCAATTGAAAAATGAAAGCAAAGCTCAATCAGATCCTTCTCGAAATGTTTGTTACTCTTACAACCCTGATGTGTCCGTGCTCTTTACTCTGCGGAAGTCTCATTTCTTAGAAGCCCGTATTAATTTCTACCCAAGACTGCAGCATCCTCTGCAAATGTACATGGTTTTATTAGCTATCCTACTCTCTTGGGTCACAAACACACACTATCTGATGAGACACTGATCATCTTCCTTCTCCTTTCTGTTTTCAGCTCTAACTTTCCTGTCAGAAGCCTGAAAAAATATGCACAGTTACTGTTGCTGAGGGGAGACAAAGTTTAACTTCTGGGTTGGCAATCGGAGAATAATTCATGAGCAGATTTCTAGCAAATGATATGATTTGCTAAATTTTGGTCTTTGATTTATATTTATGTACTCCTGCTACTGCTAAGGTTTTGCCAACCTCAATTAGATCATGAATGAGATCATTTTAATTCAGCCCCCAAACTGTGACCTGACCATGGTCTGAAAGTGTTCAAAAAGTAATTTTAAGCCTCCCTTTGATTTGAAAAGGAATACTGCATGCTTGGTCGTTCATACAAATAACATAAAACTTAATTATTGGATGATCTGGCAGAGGACCTTCTTGCCAAACAACAGTCAATGCCAGCTACTGTAATGCTGGCACTGCCCGGGCACCCGAGCGCACAGCCCCCTTGTTCCGGGCGTTTGTTCATTGTGTCTCAGGGCAAGATGCTTTCAAATAGGATTCATGGATCTGAGGCAGGATGCAATGGGAAGGGTGTACCATATTTATAACTCCAGTTAAAAAATGCTGTCTCACCTAGGAGGGAAGTAGATCTGCGCTGTCAAATCACCAGGAGGCTGTGACAAAGGGAGCTTGCAGCCTGACACACGGTGTAACAACATAGCAAACACCTTTAATTCTGTCATGTCTCATACCCTTTACTTTCTCACACATTTGTGGCTGCTCAAACGTTGACACCTACACTCTTTTTCGAAACTAAATATGGCAATCTTATTTAAGCCCAAATGCAACACCTGTAAAGTTATTCTTGTGCCCAGCAAAAAATAACCATCAACTCCTCCCTCTTATAAATACCTCTCGCTTGCTTTGGAAAGTCTCAAGTTGGTAACGGCCGGCCTGAGGCCCTGACTCTGAGGTTCACATGACCTCCCAAGCTCTGAAAGATAGGCAACACTTCCCCCTTGAAAAGATGCGAAGGCTGAGATAATGTCACTGCCCGAATTGGCCTCTTTCAGCTTTTCAAGTTGAAGCCCTTTTCCTCATCACAAACTTCTGGTGGCTTTTACAGTAAGGAGAGAGGCCCCAGCTGCTTCAGTCCCTCTAGCTACCATAGTCTAATATTTTAAAAGCTAGAAATGAAAATAGCTTTTCTAAAGATATTTCCTGGAATTTTTAATGTGCAGCCCTGATTCCTTTCTTTTCTTTTCTTTTTTTTTTTTTTTTTTTTTTTTTTTTTTTTGTTCCTTGCCAATTATAAACCACCATTTGGAGGGCTTATGACCAATGTAAGTCCACCTCATCTAATTAAACCACATTGTTTTAAAAGCTTGAACAGTTTTCATGTCTACAAGACTTGTCTGAATAATAAACTGCTGCAGCCAGAGTTCTGAGTGTCTTTGGAGAGCCAGGATTCTATCTCTGCCTGAAAAGGGCCAGGCACTCAAAGAGTTAAAGAGTGTTCCCGCATTGCTGGGTAGGTTAATATCACAGCTGCCTGGTAAAGCATTATCCTGGTACCTCACTTAACAAAAGCCTCCTTTTGCAAACAGACTCCCACTTTCCCCCCAAGTGTCCAAAGGTGTTTACTGAAGTAAATCTGCCTAAATCCTTCATTGCTTGGGTCATGGGGGTAGAAAGGCGGGGTGGAAGGTGTAGGAATAATCTCTTTTGGTAAATTCCGTAAATCTTCTGGGAAAAAAAAATCAAGCATCTGTGTCACATGCTCAAATATAACTTCTAATATCTCCGTTAGCTTTGCTCTTATAAGTGAGATCTGTCACAATGGCTATTGGAAAAGCCTCCCCCCCCCCCATTTCAAATTATTCCCTGCTTTTGGAAGCGACTGCACTTCCAAAGTTGTGTGTGTATGTGTTGTATGCCTAATCTAATTGTTGAAGAAAAAACTATTGGTATCTTAAAAGTGGTTTCAGAAAGAAAAAAAGAAAAGAAAAGGCAGTTTAGCAGCAAGATAATGTAGCTGAAAAGTTGTCACGAGAGGCTTCTGCTCTTGCCGTGGTCACATTCCAACACCATTAACTGCATGTTACTTTTACATGTTGAAAATGGAGGCAAATAACACAGTAAAACCTGAGAGGTACCTCTGCGAGGGATTAAGCCGATCTCAGTAAGAAGGAGCCCTTTAGGCATAAACTTTCTCTCTTAAGAGAAAGTGAATACCACCAACCCCTCCCTACAAATCTTGAAGCATCCAGTTTGAGATACAAAAAAGGCTGTCATCTCACAAATGTTAAACATACTAAAAAAATCTGAAAAAAAAAGTATGGAGAAGGTGTGAAAAACGTGGCACTTTACAGCCCTCAAAGCTTTTAAAAATAGAACAACTTTTCCCCCTAAAATTCTTTTCAGAGATTTTTTTTTTCCTTTTTGGCTCATTTGAGAGTTTCTTTCTTGGCTTTTTTCCCCTTTCATTTGAAAATATGAATTATCATAAGAAGTCAGGGGAAAAAATGGGAAAGTCTTTTCCAGTTTTCCTGAGGATTTATCAGTGTGTTCAGGCTGGGTGTGAGCACGTCTACCTTTCTCTCTGGTACAGACACCCATCCCTAAAAGCAGACCAGGAGCTCCCAAGACTTCATTCCTCCCCTCATCCTGAGCAATCTCCAGCTGCCCTTTAGCTCCCGCCCCCCAAAGTCCTTCATCTCCCCAGTTTAATGGTAAACAATAATAGTTATTAAAGCAAAATAATAGGCAGCACTCAAGAGCTGGAAGTCCACACACCTGATCCCAAATTTAACAGGCTTCTCGGAGTAGAATTTGATCCTTCCCTGACACTTTTTACCTCAAGTGTTGAGCGGGTGGCCATGAATAGCACAGAC
>JAQZBX010016894.1:0-36065 GCA_029593785.1 Cabassous unicinctus
ACCCGGGATGAAACCCACTTGGTCATGGTGTATAATCCTTTTGATATGTTGTTGAATGCGATTAGCAAGTATTTTGTTCAGGATTTTAGCATTTAGGTTCATTAAAGAATTGGTCTGTAATTTTCCTTTTTTATGGTATCTTTGTTTGGTTTTTGTATTAGGGTAATGTTGGCATCGTAGAATGAGTTAGGCAATATTCCTTCTACTTCCATTTTTTGGAAGAGCTTTAGCAGAATTGGTGTTAGCTCTTTCCGGAATGTTTGGTAGAATTCAGCTGTGAAGCCATATGGTCCTGGGCTCTTCTTAGTTGGGAGGTTTTTAATGACTGAGTGTATCTCTTTACTTGCAATTGGACTGTTGAGTTCATCAATTTCTTCTTTCATCAATGTAGGCTGTGTGTGAGTTTCTAGAAACTTGTCCATTTCCTCTAAATTATCGTTCTTGTTGGCATATAATTTTTCAAAGTATCCTCTTATGATACTCTTTATTTCCATGAGGTGAGTAGTGATATACCCTTGATCATTCCTTATTTTGTGTATTTGCATTGGTTCTCTCTTTTTCTTGTTAGTCTGGCTAAGGGTATGTCTATTTCGTTGATGTTATCTAAGAAACAGCTTTTTGTTTTGTTTATTTTTTTCTAGTGCTTTCTTATTCTGTATTTCATTATTTCTGCTCTAATCCTTGTTATTTCCTTCTTTCTACTTCCTTTATGTTTAGTTTGTTGTTATTTTTCCAGTTCCTCCAAGTGTGCAGTTAGGTCTTCAATTTTAGATCTTTCTTCTTTTTTAATATATCTATTTATGGCTATGAACTTCCCTCTCAGGACAGCTTTCGCTGCATCTCATAGGCTTTGATATGTTGTGTTTTCATTTTCATTAGTTTCAAGGTTGTTACTGATTCCTTTTGAGATTTCCTCCTTCACCCACTGTTTGTTTAAGAATGTGTTGTTTAACTTCCATATCTTTGTGCCTAATCTGATTCTCTGGTCCTTAGTGATTTCCAATTTTATTCCATTGTGGTCAGAGAAATTACTTTGTATAACCTCAATCTTTCTGAATTCATTGAGAGTTTTTCTGTGGCCTAGCATGTGGTCTATCTTGGAATATGATCCATGTGCACTAACGGAATGTAAATCCTGCTGTATTTGGGTGTAGTGTTCTGTATATGTCTAATAAAGTCCGACTCCTCTAATGTATTGTTCAGAGTCTTTGTTTCTTTATTGATTCTTTATGTAGATGTTCTCTCTAATGATGATAATGGTGTATTAAATTCCCCACTATAATTGTAGAGGCATTTATTTCTCCACATAGTTTTTCCAGAGTTTGCCTCATGTATTTTGAGGTACCCTGATTGGGTGCATAAATGTTAATGATTGTTCCCTCTTCTTGATACATTACACCTTTTACTTATAGATAGTGTCCATCTTTTTCTTTTACAATAGTTTTTCATTTAAAGTCTGTTTGGTCTGATATTAGAATAGCTACCCTGGCCTTTTTTGGCTATTGTTTGCTTGTAAAATTGTTTTCCAGCCATTCACTTTCAGCATCCTTGAATCCCTGGGTCAAAGGTGGATTGCTTGTAGACAGTATATAGATGTATCATATTTCCTCATACATTCTGCCAATCTGTGTCTCTTGAGTGGTGAATTTAATCCATTAACATTCAGTGCTATTATTCACAACAAATGTCCTACTTCAGCCATATTTTCTTTTGGTTAATGTATGTCATATGTTGTTTTGTTTCTGTTTTTGTCATTTTAGTTGTTTTTAAACTCTCCTCCAACTCTCTCCCTTGTTTATTTCCTTTCAACTTGTAGAACTTCCTTTAGTAGTTCTTGAATTTCAGGTTTCTTATAGCATACTCTCTTAATTTCTCTTTGTGAATATTTTGAACTGTCCATCATTTTGGAATGACATGTTTGTTGGATAGAGAATTCATGGCTGGAAGTTTTTTCTGTTAGTACTTTGACTATGTCATACCACTGTCTTCTTGCCTCCATGGTTTCAGATGAGAAATCAGCACTTAATCTCATTGTGCTTCCCTTGTATGTGATGGTTCTCTTTTCTCTTGCTGCCTTGAGTATTTTCTCTTTGTCTTGAGCATTGGACATTTTGACAAGCATATGTCTTAGAGTTGGCCTTTTGGGATTTATCCTGTTAAGGGTGTGCTGTGCTTCCTTGATCTGCACATCATCTCTCTCAATAGGGTTGGGAAGTTTTCAACCTTTACTTTCTTCAACACTCATTTTGTTCCCTTTCTCTTCTCTCCTTTTCTGGGATGCCCTTTATGCATATGTTTGTACATTTTGTGTTGTTGGTTAAATCCCTGAGTCCCTGCTTGATTTTTTCTATCTTTTTGTCTGTCTGTTCTACTATCTGTTTGATTTGAGGTGTATTGTCTTCCACATCACTAATTCTTTCTTCTGGCTCCTCAAATCTGCTGTTATGTGAATCCAATGTCTTTTTGATTTCTTGGATTGTGCCATAGATCATCATCATATCTGTTATCTTTTTATGTATGTTTGAAATTTTTTCACTATATTCTCCCAGTGTCTTCTTAATATTCCTAATCTTTCCTTCACTTCATTAAGTTGGTCCCTGATATTTGTTTGGAAATCTTTGATTAGTTGTTTGATGTCCTTCATCTCTTCGTGGTTTTTATTTTGTTCATTGGAGTGGTCCATGTCTTCCTGTTTCTCAGTGTGGTTTGTAATTTTTTGTTGCCCTCTAGTCTTCATTTTATCTTGATGGGTTTATTTGGTTGATTAGCTTCTCTTTCTGCTCTAGAGTTTTATTAACTGACGGTTCTGTGTGTGTGTTAAGTTTTCTCTTTGATGCTTTTTCTTCTTATTTTATTTCCTTGTTTCTTTCTATATTCCCTTGAAAGCAAAAGATTAGGGCCAGAGGAATTGAAAGATGTGAGAAAAGAAGAAGGATAATAGTAAAATTGATAAAAGTTAGAAGAGGGGCTCTATAAGAGTGAAATGAATATTTAGCTCATGTACACAGTGTGGAGTAAAAGGACCAAAGGTGGAGTACATACAATGGACTGGGAAACCAAATAGAGGAATATATATATAATGATTTAGAAGGCTATAATGATGAGGAGGGAGAGAAAGAGTAAAGAAAGGGGTAAAAGGAAAAAGTTAATATTAATGAAACAGGAGAAAACAGAATAGATAAAATAGAAATTGACACCCTTAAGTTGTGGGGTAATGAAAAAATGTGGTATGTAGGAACCGCAACAGAAAGCAGGAGTCCGAAAGATGAAGGAAGGAAAGGAAACAGCTTGGGATAAAAGATCAATATACACTGTGTTTGGGAAATCACTGAAGAAGAAGCACAGCAAAGAAGAGACAAGCTGGCAACATCTAATTTAAAAAAATGAGAAAGAAAAAAGAAGGGGGTGGGGAGGAAAGAGGAAAGAAAAGCAAGAGACAACAAATAAACAAAGAAAAATGAAACAACAACACAAGCAGCAGTCAAACAAATCTAAGGAAGAACAGTGTTCCTTATTGGGCCCTTGTTGAACCTGTCAGCCTGCTTGTATCTATCAATCAATTGTCCTACAAGGTTCTATCTGCAGGTTTTGAGGCAGATTTTAGCTATTAGACTAAATTAAAAAGAAAAATTCATTTTTTATTTTTTAAAGTGGCTGTCTTTTTTTTTTTGGTGAAATATGGGACTCAAAATATGTCCTCTTCTATACCACCCCCTTCACTGAGGGTACCCTAACTAGGTTCATGGACACTAATCAAGCACTTCCCACTTCCTGGCTTCCCCAGGGGAGCTGAAGCTCTAATGCTAGTTAGTATAGAATGATAAAAATGGTTGACTCTTCCCCCTCTGGAGCCAAGCCTATCACCAAGCTGTTGGGTAAATCATGTTTCCTCAGTAGATTCACCTCTCCCCTCAGCCCAGCGCTGCTTCAATCTGGCTTATCTGCTCCCCAAAGCTCTGAGTGGGTCCAGGCAGCCAAATCGACATTAAGGAATCCCGTCTCCACCTTCTGTCAGAACCCTCCCAGTCTCGGAGAATGCTCCCTTCTACCAGGTTGTTGGCAGTTGGGGCGTATCCTTGGGCAGCTAGGTAAGTCAACTTCCTCAGCAGATTCATCACTCCCCTCAACCTGGTCCTGGTTCAAGCCAGCAATTTTGTTCCCCAAAGCTGCAAGGGGTTCCAGGCAGCAAAATCCACAGAAAGGAAAGCCCTCTTGACCCTCGACCAGAATCCTCTCACTCTTGGAGAATGCTCCCTCTCCCCAGGTTGCCAGCAGGAGTCGCAGCTCAAACTAGCCTTTTTCCCTGAGGGTCAGGCTCAGCCATCTGTGTTAACCTCCATGGGCAGGGTTAAACTCATAGATCTCTACCAAGCAATCCATGCTGTCGAGCTGCCTCCAGATAGATGTCCCAAGCTTCTCACTCCGTGTGCCCACAGCACAGACCCCCAGGCAGGACCCTGTCCACAATCAGCCATCCCCAGAGAGCTAGTCAGTGAGTGCACTCCTAAACCGATGCCATCTTGCCTCTCCCAAGTGAGTTTTATCTCAGATTACAAGGGTGTTCATCATAAGAAATTCAATGTAATACACCACATTTTTATAAAGAAGGGAAAAATCACAGGTAAATCTCTATTAATGGAGATAATGAATTGACAGAATTCAAAGCCCTTTCACAATAAAAACTCTCAGAAAAATAAGATTACAAGTTATCTTCCTCAACATGTTAAAAATTATATATAAATACTGGCATTCAAATACTCAAGGCTGAAAGGGTGAAAGCCTTCCCCTTCATGTCTGGAACAAGACAAAGGTATCAGATTTCACTATTGCTAGAGTATTGTATTGGAAATTATTGCCATAGAAATTATATATAAAAAACAAATAAAAGGCATCCAAAAGTGAAAGAAGGTATAAAACACTCTGCATTCAGCAATGACCTGACCTTTTTCCTAGATAGTACCAAAGCTTTCACAGAAACTTTCTAGGGATCATAAATGAATGTAGCCAAATGCAAGCTGCAAGATTAACATGCAAACATTAGTTGTGTTTATGAAAAAATGTATAATGGCCTGTATCCATCATTGTAGTGTCATGCAGGACAGTTCCAATGTCCCCCAAATGTCCCCATGTAACACTTATTCTTGCCTCTCCTTCACCTTAGAACTTCTGGTGTCCACTGCTTTTATATCAGTGATAAAATTTTTTCCATTGCTAGAATAATAATATATATATTAGAATAATAATACATCTAATTTAGTCTTTTTTCATTCATTTTTGGATGGTAATGCCCAGTCTGATTCTAATTGAGAGGGGGCTTGTATCCCATGGAGCAAATGGATGGAACTATCTTGATTGCAGTTGCAGACACTCGTTGTTCCTTGGGATAGGCATTGTCCATCATCATCTCCTTGTTATTTGTCTTGAGTGAGTCCAATGAACTGTAGAGTAAGTGTTGCAACTCTGCTGAGATTCAGGCCTCACTGGCATATGAACAGACCAAAGGTTTAAGTCTCTGTGACATATATTTTAAAAGTATAATGTTAATATTAGATTTAAGTTAGAGGGGCGGAAGAGTCTTTTGTAGGGAATCTATAACCTATAAAATTGTGTGGGCAGAGTGAAAACTATAATGTAAACAATAGTCCACAGTTAGTAACAATGCTTCAATATGTGTTCATCAAATATAACAAATGTATCACACTAATGAAACATGCTGTTAATGTGGGAAAGTTTGGGGGGTAGGGGAGGGCATATGGGAATCTTCTATATTTTTAATGTAACATTGTTGCAATCTAAAGCCTCTTTAAAAATAAAAATAAATTATCAGTTCTGTTTTATACAGTTGCAAAGAATATTTTCTATTAGAAATTGAAAATAATTATTTTACAATTGCATCTAAAGGAATAAAATACCTAGGAATATTTTTTTTTCTAGAGAGATGAATGAGTTGTGCACTGAAAATGACAAAACACCTCTTTAAGAAATACAAAAAGACCTAAGTAAATGGAAAACATCTTTTGTTCATGGATCGGAAGAATTAAAATTATTCAGGTGTCAATACTACACAAAGGGATCTATCATTTCAAAGTATTCCCTATCAATGTCCCTTGAGCTTATGGGAAGAAATAGAAGAGCCAAATCTCCTTAATATGGAATTGCAATTCACCAGGACTGCAGCACACCTTAGGGTGTTGTACTTGTTTATTTCCATGTTTCTTGACTTGCTTAGACACTCAGCTGCCAAGGAGGAGGACAATATCTTACCTTTCCATCATCCACAGAGTATAATTTTGTGTTTTTTTATGCAATATTGTTGAATAAATATTTGTTGAAAAATTGATTAAACAAATGGTTGAGTGAGTTGAACAGATATTGCTAGCTACTGGTGGGAAAGGAGAAGCAAGGAGGGAAGAGGAAATCCTGTGGAGAGGAAGGCAGCCTGATAGATGAGAGCAAACTCTAAAGGAGAGAGATAAGAGACAGGAGGTGTTTTAGTGCATCCACAATATCTCTCCAAAATTTTCAACAGGGAAATGATTATGGAATCCCAGCAACACTAGAGCACCCATTTAAAGAAAGGTGACCTCCCAGCAGGAGGTCCACTGGGATAAGAGATGAACATGGAGCTCCAAAACTGTCTATCTAGAGTCAAAACTGGCACAAGTGTTTTTCTTTTCTCTAGACTACTAAATATCTCAGGGAGTAGAGAGACAAAAAAATCCTTCATTAGTGAGTCTCATGTTAATAAAATCCCTAAAGGCAAGGAAACTCTCAATACTTCCCCTACAACTCTCTCCAGGCTACTTTACTAATCTCTCATGAACAGAAAATACTATTGTGTCTTCTAGAGACCTGGTAAGTGATTCATTCTCCCTGACCTTCCTGAAAGCAGAACTTCCAAGCTTTATCCATCATTGAAGGAAGAATCTGCATTGTTGAACCCAGAACCTTATAGGATAGTTTCTGATTAGCTCACAGAATCTTCACAGGTGCTGGGGGAATTGTTATGGCTCCAGGGCCCCCTTTTATTTTTCAAAACTTTACATCCATCAAGAGGGTATACACATAGAGATAGTTTAAAAATACAAAGTCCTGCCTATTTAAATAGCCTGAGTGAGGTAGATAGCAGATATACTAAAACACCTTCTTTCTCCAATCTGCCTGCTCTGTTAACTCTCAATCATGGGGCTTTCCTCTTTCAGGAGCATTTTTCCTTTTATTCATTCTTCTATCTCTGCAATTATTGGAAGTTTCTTTATTTACTTTCATACATTTTTCTTTGAGTTATTGAACAAACATTTATTCACTGAATACTTCATATTAGGCACTAAATATTACTCAGGAAATAAAGAAAAGAGTAAGATACTGTTCTTCATTTCAAAGAGATTACATCAAAAAGGGCAGGAAAGGTAGAAATGAGAACATGTTGTGTCCTGAGGTGGCTCTGATATCCTCAAAAAGTGGATCCAAAAGTTTCGACTCATCCTGTGGAGTTTAGTGAATGCTTCTCAAGGGAGCTGAAAAGCTAACTGAGCCTTGAAGGAGGAATTGGAGTAATTCTAGAAGGAGAAAGGGGTAAAAGCTCACCAAGAAGAGACAACAGGCACACAAACATGGAAATAATATAATTTTAAATTGTGGTGAGGTTTTAAAAATAGTTCTTAATATTAGATGAAAAATAAAGGGTAGGTTGTGGAAAATGGAGCATGAGCCTGGTCAGGTTGGCAGCAGCCAGATATTAGAGTGTTTTGTGTTTTGTCCACAAGATGGATATATATGTTTGAAGTTATTGGAGAGTCAGGGGAGGGTTTATAGAAGGTGATATTCCTGAAAATGCTGGCCCTGTGGAAAGCTCACTCTGGGGCAATGTGAATATTGCTGTTGTCAAAACCTGATAGAGTTGATGAGGGATGGAAATAGCACAGTGGACATGGGGAAGGAAGTGTGGGGAGTGAGTCAGTGTAGGCTTGAATCATAATGTATAAAATATTCAGTTAATACTAGACATGATTCCAGACATTTTATTTAATTCTTTCAATTATTCTATGAAATTGGTTTCACTTTTCTCTTTTAATGGATGAAGAATGTGAGATTACAGGAATATGATAATCTTTTCCAAGGTATGTAATCCCATCTGGAATTAAGGAGTGGGATTTTTGCTCGACTGCCTTGACAGAGCAATATCTGCATAAATTATTGGAATTCTTCTGCATGGGAGATTTGCTTCTTTATTTATTTAATCACTAATTTATACAGATTGGATTCATGGCATTTAAGTGATAATTTGGGTTGAGAAGCAATACCATTTTATTCATTTTGTTCAATTTTTTCCAATGTTTTCCATGGGAACTCTTTTAGCAGTGCCCTGTGTCTCTTTAATATACCCTATCATTGAGGGTTTTATTTTAGCACCTACCTACTGTCTTTTACAAGATATTTCAGGTTCTTCTTGTATATTTCTTTTGCCTGTCCTAATGTCAGTCTTTTCTCCAAGGAACTTTGTATTGGGGAACGGTATTAAAATCCAACATCTTGGCACCAGCTGTTCTCCTTGCTTCTTGGGCATCTGGGCCTCTTCTGTTGACAGAGTGAGGAAATATATGCTCTCTGTTGACAGAGTGAGGAAATATACACAGGTATATATGTGTATATACCTGTGTATATACACATATCTATATATATTTCTTCAAGTAAATCTGTGTCTATATTACCCTATCAGGTGTTCACACTGATGTGTCTACCTCTATACCATTGCTACATAGAACATTCTAGTTTTCTTCCATTGCTTATCTGTAACCATGGTCTGCAGTTTACATTATATTTCACAATTTGTACCATACAATTGTACATTTTTTGACAAAATATATAATGGCTTATATGCATTATTACAATATTATGCCATAAAAATTCCCTAGATTCCACCTATTGTTCCCTCTCCATCCCCTCAGTATATCTGGTAACTACTACTGTTACACCAATGCTACAAGTTCTTCTGTTACTACAATAATAAGTCTACTTTGGTCCATGTTTGCATTCCACACTTAGGTTTTTACATTCCTCAAACTTGAGGATTTTTGGATGTTGATGCCTGCTCTCTTTTAAGGTGAGAGGGGGA
Organism: Cabassous unicinctus; assembly: GCA_029593785.1. Classification (NCBI taxonomy): domain Eukaryota; kingdom Metazoa; phylum Chordata; class Mammalia; order Cingulata; family Chlamyphoridae; genus Cabassous; species Cabassous unicinctus. The sequence goes on from JAQZBX010016894.1 coordinate 9,116, forward strand.
TTAGATCTTTTGGGGCACATGGAAGGAACTGTCTTGCTTGCAGTTGTAGATATTCTCCATTTGTTGGGATGGGCATTGTCCATCATCATCTTTTTGTTAGTTGTCCTGAGTTGGTCCAATGAACTGGAGAATAGGTGTTGGTTGCAAGTCTGCTGAGATTCAGGGCTCAACACACATATGAACAAAACAAAGATTTAAGTCCCTGTGACATATATTTAATGGGTATAGTGCTAATTTAGGTTCAAATAAAAGGGGTAGAAGAATCATGTGTAGAGAAATTATAAATGAGGCTAACTCTGTTACTTTGGGGTAATAGGTTATCATTTATACTAATGTAAGACCCAACAATGTCTGCTGATTTCATGGGGTTGTGTGCTTTGCTTATAGTTGTCCAGATATCTCTAGAGCCCTCAGGGGAACTCCTGTTTAAGGGTTTGTTTACTGTGGGATTTAGTGAGATCCACATGAGCTGTGCAAAAGTGTAACTTCTAGAATGACCTCCCAACTCACAATGAAATCTCTTACCTCTAAAAACCCTGTTTTATTTAATCTGCACCCCCATTTAGCAATTGTGAATAACACCATGATGTATATTGGTGTACATATATCTGTTTGTGTCCCTGATCTCAATTCTTCTGAGTATATTCCTAGTATTTGGATTGATAGATCATACAATTCTCTACTTAGCTTCCTAAGGTACCACCAAAGCACCCTCCACTACATCTTCCATTCTACATTTTCACCAGAAGTAGATGAGTTTTCTAAACATCCACATACACTCCAAAACTTGTAGCTATCTGGTATATATTTTTTTTAATTGCCATTCTAATATGTGTAAGATGATATCACATTATACTTTAGATTTACCATTCTTTAATAGCTAGTGATGTTGAACATCTTTTCATGTCCTTTCTAGCCACTTGTATTTTCTCTTTGGAAAAATATCTTTTTAAAGTCTTTTGCTCAATTTTAAATTGGATTGTTTGTCTTTTTATCACTGAGTTGTAGGATCTCTTTAAATATCATTGATATTATTCCCTTATCTGATATGGTTTCCAAATATTTTCTCCCATTGAGTAGGCTGTCTTTTTCACCTTCTTGACAAAGTCTTTTGAAGTACAAACATTTTCAATATTTTTCTATTTTCTTAGGTTACTTATGCTTTAGGTGTAATGTATAAGAAGGCAACTCTTAATCTAAGATCTCAAAGATGCTTCTTTACCTTTTTTTCTAGAAGTTTTATGGTTGTGGTTCAAATATTTAGGTCTGTGAATCATTTTGATTTAATTTTTGTATAAGACATGAAGATAGAGGTTCTCTTTCATTCTTTTGAATATGGAAATGCAAGTCTCCCAGAACCATTTTATGAACACAATTTTCTGTCCTGATTGGGTAAATTGGCTGCTTTGTCAAAAATCAATTAACCATAGACATTAATATCTATTTTTGAGCTCTGAACTTAATTCCATTGGACAATATATCTGTCTTGTATACAGAAAACTATTGCTAAAAGAAATCAAAGAAGGCCTAAATAAATGGAAGGACATTCTGTGTACATGAGTTGGAAGATTAAATATTATTGCAATGTCAATTTCACCTAGATTAATTTGCAAATTCAATGCAATCCCAATCAAAATTACCACAGCCTACTATGCAGAAATGAAAAAACCAATTATCAAATTTATTTGGAAGGATACAGGCCACCAAACTGCATTTTAATTTTAAGTGTGTGATTCATTTGAATTATTTTCTGTGAAATATATACAATCTAAGACTAAATTCCTTTCTTTTGCATGTGAGCCTCCAATTGTTCCAGCCACAATTGTTGAAAACACTGCAATTTGTCTATTGAATTGTTTGCATTTATTTGTCAATGATCAATTGACCACTGTGGTGTGGGTCTATTTCTGAGTTTTCTAACATTAGTCTATGTGTTTATTAAACCAATACAACACTGTTTATTGCTTTTTTAGAGTGAATCTTGAAATCAGGTTTTGTGTGTCCTGCAACTTTTTCTTCATCAGTATTGTTTAGGATTTCTAGGTCTTTTTCTATCCCATAGTAACTTTTGAACAAGTTTGTCAATATCCACAAAATAACTTGCTGTTATTTGGAATGAGATTGAGGTGAATATATGGATCAGTTTGGGAAGAAATGCATCTTACCAATATTGATTCTTTCAATCCATAGAGATGGAATAAATCTATTTTTTATTTATCTTTAACTTATTATTGTAGCAACTTGCATAGAACTCAAAATTTCTCATTTTATCCATTTTTAATTATACTGTTTGAAAACATTAATTACACTCAAAATATTGTGCAACCATTACCAATATCCAATAACCCAACTTTTCAACACATGGTACAAAATGACTGGTCAAAATGTTTGCTGAATAAAATAAAGTCTAAGAGAATTTGTAGTGCAAAGTATTGCTTTTGGAAAATATTTACAATTATGGACAAGGATTGCTAGTCAGAAACAGCATGAAGGAGAAGCAGGAGCATTTTGTTTCCCTCATATTTTCAGATCAAGGACACTACATCTATATATAATAAATAAGGCATTAGTAGACAATCCACAAGATGGTCACAGAGTAAAGAGCTCCTAGAATCAGCTCCTGCTGTGGGGAAGTAGGTGAACACCCAAAGCTATCTAGTACACCTGCTTGGGGCCTTCAGGAGACAAGAAGTGCATCCTGCAACATCCTTGAAAGAATGGAAGGAGGAGACTGTCCATCTGCAGAGAAGATTCATAAGTAGAACACTCCACATCACTGAGGCCAGTGCCCATCCTCTACTGGAGGCACAAGCCACCTCTGGAGCTCTTCCGTGGCTGGAATTGGAAGCACTATGTCCTAAAAACAGGGGAGGAAGAGACATGGTTCAGCTACTGATCAGTAAATTCAGAGGGCTAAAGTATAATCCTAAGAACAGGTAAAGTTTGAAGATGTCCAAATCAGAAAAAGGCCAGTAGCTGCCATCTTATCTCCACACCTGACAGGGGAAGTGGGGCTGACTGAAAATCACAGTGTTGGTAGGGACCAGCTTCTTTCCATCTAGACCAGATTGCTGCTCTAGCCTAAGCCCCAAGCCCACCTCAGGCAGGGAGGGAGCTGGGGGGGAGCTCTGTCAGCCTCTCAGGGACACTACAGGCCATGCCATGGAGGCCAGTGATCATCCTACTTTATCAGCACAAGCCACCCAGGAGATATACTGTGGCAGTAATTGGAAGCTCCATTTGCCCAAAACAGGTGAGGAAGAGATGGTTGACCACTGATGTCAGCTACTGATTAGTAAATTTGGATGACTAAAGCATAATCCTAAGAACAGCTAAATTTTGAGCCTGTACAAATCAGAAGGAGGCTGGTAGCCACTGTTTTTACTCCACCCCCAGCATGAGGGGAAGCCAGGCTGACAGAAAATCACAATGACTGTAGGCAATGGTTTCTTTCACCCAGATTGGCCTGCAGTCCTAGCCTATGCTTCAGCCCCACCTCTAGCAGAGAGAAAGCTGGCAGGTCCTGCAGCAACCTATCCAGATAACTGCAGGTACATTTAGCTGTCACAGACTGAATAATGGGAGGTCTACCTGGGCAACTGCAGTCATCTTGGAGTTGCATTGCATAGATTGCTGCCCACACCTGCAGTGCCATCCCTGCCCCAGGCATGGGAGAAAGGGTCATAGAGCTTCATCAATCTCTCTGGGCAATTAAGGTCTAGGCCTGCATGAGTTGGATTATTCTACACAGCTGTGGCTCTGTCCCTACCCCTAGCAAAGGAGAAAATTGTGAGAAACTTTATTGGTCCTTGGGGCAATGATGGCAGCTTGTTCCTCCACAGCTTATAGCACCAACTACATACTTGGCTCCTACTACACAACCAGCAAGGGAGAAAGAGCAGGAAGCCCTAAATGAAAGAGGAAAAATGCACCCAGAATAAATACTCTAGTAAGACAAATGCCAAGACACCAACAAAAAAGTTACAGTCCCCATCAAGAAACAAGAAGATATGGCCCAGTTAAAGGAAGAAGATAAGCCTCCATATAGCATAAAGGAGTTGACACAACTAATCTAGCTGTTCAAACAAATCTCCTTAATAAATTCAATGAGATGGTTAAAGAAATTAAGGCTATTAAGAAGACATTGGATGAATACAAAGAAGAATTTGAAAGCATACATAGAAAAAGAGCAGACCTTATGGGAATGAAAGGTGCAATAAATGAAATTAAAAATACACTGAAATCATATAATAGCTGATTTGGGGAGGCAGAAGAAAGGATTGCTGAACTTAAAGAAATGGCCTCAGAAAGTGAAAATATAAAAATCAGATGATCAAAGGATTAGAAAAACTTGAATAAGGTCTCAGGGAACCAAACGACAGTAAGAGATGTACAAACATATGTATCATGGTTGTCCCAGAAGGAGAAGAGACAGGAAAAGGGGCAGAAAGAATATTTGAAGAAATAAGGTAGAAAATTTTCCAACCCTATTGAAAGATATAGATATCTATGTCAAAGAAGCATGATATACTTCCATCCAAAAAAATCCAAATGGACAAACTCCAAGACACATATTAACCAGAATGTAAAATGCCAAAGACAGAGAGAGAATTCTGAGTGCAGCAAAAGAAAAGTAATGCATAACATATGAGATACCCTAAGATTAAGTGCTGACTTCTCACAAGAAACCATGGAGGCAAGAAGAAAGAGGTTTCATATATTTAAGATACTGCAAGATAAAAGCTTCCAGCCAAGAATCTTATATCCAGGAAGATTGTCCTTAAAAAATGAGGGTAAGTTTAGAATATTCACAGATAAATAGAAACTGAGAGAGTTTGTAACCAAGAGACCTGCTTTGCGGGATATACTCAAGGGTGTGCTACAGTCCAAAAAGAAAAGTCAGGAGACAGAGGCCTGGAAGAGGGTCTAGAAATGAAGATTATATCAATAAAAGTAGGAAAAAGTGTCAAAAGAGTGGTGAAAGTAGAATATGACAGATAAAATCCAAATATTCAGGAATAAACTTAACCAATGATGTAAAGCACTTGTATTGAGAAAACTACAACTCATTTGTAAAAGAAATTTTTAAAAAGACCTAAGTAATTGGAACAACATTCCATGCGCATGGATTGGAAGACTGAATATTATTAAGATGTCAATTCTCCCCAAATTGATGTAGAGATTCAGGGCAATCCCAATACAAATTCCACCAGCATTTTTTAAATAAATGGAAAACATGATTATCAAATTTATTTGTAAGGGTAACAGTTCCTGAATAGCCAGACACATCTTAAAAAGGAAAAGTGAAGTTGGAAGACTCTCATTTTTGGACTTTAAGTCATATTACCTAGCTACAGTGGTAAAAACAGAATGGTACTGGCATAAAGACAGACACAGACCAATGGAACCGAATTGATGGTTCATTAACAGACCCTCACATCTATGGTCAAGTGATTTTTGACTAGCCTGTCAAACCCACCCAGCTCAGGCAGAACAGTCCATTCCACAAATGGTACTGAGAAAACTGGATATCCATAGCAAAAGAAGGAAAGAAGGCCCATATCTCACATCTTACACAAAAATTAACCTAAAATGAATAAAAAACCTAAATATAAAAGCAAGAACCATAAAGTTTCTAGAATAAAATGTAGGAAAATATCTTCAAGACCTGGTGGTAGTTGGTGGATTCTTAAAGGAGATAAGAGGGGGACTGAGATGTACTGCTGATATTTAATATATGAAGAAGTCTTAATTAGCTTTACTGTAATTGTGTGGAAATATACAGATTTGATGGTAACACATTATAGTGAGTAACAGCTGGTTAATAAATGGGGATATGCCTGAAAACGGTAGTCTAGGGATGTAACTGCCAACTGACAGTAAGCTAGAGAATAATCTAGGAACTGAATAGCAAAGTAAATCCAGAGGTGGATGAGAATTGTTTTTGATGGTACAGATGAAAGAGTGTCCTTTGTGAGCTAGAACAGATGTACATCACTATTACAGGATGGTAGGAATGTAGAGAAGCATGGGAAAAATGAAGCTAGAGTGACCTATGGACTGTGATTAACAGTAATAATGTAATATTCTTACATCTATGCCAAAGATGTACTGTGCTGATAATGGGGGAGTATGGAAAATGCATGCCAAATGTATGCTGTGGACTGGGTAATAAGCAGATGATAATATCTCAAAATCTATAACAAATGTTCCACCACGGTGTGGCAGGTTGATAGAGGGGTGTTGTTTGGGAATTCTACACATGTGCGCAATTGTTTTGTAAGTTTACAACTCCCATCATAAAAATATATTTAAAAAAAATAATAGGGTGGATGAGGGGGAAAACACACCAAATGTAAATAAGGACTATAATTAGTAGTAATATTTTGACAATATTCTTTCATAATTTGTACAGAAGTTTCTCATGACAATTCAAGGTGTTGGTGGAGGGTTGATGTATGGGACCCCTGTATGATGTTATGAATGTTTGCTTTGTAAGTTCACAACTTTCACTATGCACTTATTGTTTATATATGTTCATATATAAATGATATAAAAAATAATAATAATAGGGTGGGTTGGGGAAAATACTTTGGTTAGCAGTAACATTTTGAGGATGCTCTTTAATCATTAGTTAAAAATGTTTAACAACAATGCAGAGTATTGCTTGTAGGGTGAGGTATGAGAGCCCTGTGTGATGTTATGTAAGTTTGTTTTGTAAGTTCACAACTATTGCTATACACTTATTGTTTATGTATCTTTATGTATGAATGATCTACTTCAATAAATTAAAATAAGTAAAAAAATAAAAAATAAATAAACAAATAAGACATAAATAATTTAATGTGTTTTCAGTATATATCATTTGTATTAATTTGGTGATAGATACTAGTGGATAAGTTCTCATTGCTCTGGTCTATTTTCCATCAGTTTCTTCAGCTACATAGAACCAGAAAACTAAACACCTGTTTTAGAATTTGCTCTCCTGGGTCTTTCAGAAGATAAAGAAGTGTAAGCCCTCATCTTTGGGCTGTTTCTGTCCTTGTACCTGGTCACATCCACTGGGCACACCTGTATAAAATATTTACTGTTAATACTATGCACAATGCTGGACATATTTTACTCATTATTTTATTTTATTCTTTCAATTACTCTATAATATTTATTTCACTATTCAGATTTAATGGATGAAGAATATGAGAGATACAGCAGTGTGATAATCTTGTTCAAGCCATGTAATAACATCTGGAATGAGGCTCATCTGGAATGAGGCTCAGAGTTTGTTGTTTCCTAAGATTTTTGCATTTGTCTAATAATTTTACTTAAAAATAAACAATTTTTAATAATTAAATTTTTATTTTTAAAGAAGCTTTAGATTATATGAATGTTACATGAAAATATTAAGGGATTCCCATATACCCCACTCCTCCCCCTCCCACACTTTCCATATTAACAACATCCTTCATTAGTCTGGTACATTTTTTACAATTGATGATCCCACATAGAAGCATTGTTATTAACCATGGACTATAATTTACATTATAGTTTATACTTTGTCTCAAAAATTTTTGTAAATTATAAAACATAAAATGGCCTGTATCCCTCACAGCAATGTCATGCAGGACAAATCCAATGTCCCAGTAATACCCCAATATTACACATATTCTTCCCTCTCCCATCCCTCAGAACCTCTGGTGGCCACTGCCTTTGCGTCAATGATAAGAGTTTTTCCATTGCTAAAATAATAATAAGTCTATAGTAGAATAATAGTAAGTTTACTTTAGTCCATTGTTCATTTCCAAATCTTGAGGATTTGGGGATGGTGATGCCCACTCTGTTTCTAACTGAGGGGGAACTTAGATCCCATGGGGCAGATGGACAGAGCTATCTTGCTTGCAGTTTCAGACACTCTCTGTTCCTTGGGTTGGGTTGCACATCATCATCTCTTTGTTAGTTGTCCTGAGTGAGTCCAATGAATTGGAAAGTAGGTGTCACAACACTGGTGAAATTCAGGGCTCAACTGGCACATGGACAGACCAAAGATTTAAGTCTCTGGGGCATATAGTTATCAAGTATAGTGCAAATTATGGATTCAATTAAAAGCTACAGAAGTGCCATGTCTAGATTATCTATAAATGAATCTAACTGTGTTACACTGAGGACCATAAATTCCAAAGTAAGGCCCATTGAAAGGGCACCTTGTTCCTGAGGTGTCTCCCTTGCTTAAAGTTTCTGGATGTCTCTAGAACCTTCAGGATCCTCATTATTTGAGGCACTGTTTACTGTGGTGGCCAGTGAGATCTTGCTGTGACTTGCATAAGTGTAACCTCTGGAGTGAACTACTGACTCATTTTGAAATCCCTTAGCCATAAAAACTCATTTGTATTTACCATCTCTCCCCTTGGGTTAGGTGTTTTTCCAAATACATTGTTAGTTGGCAATTGGTAATAATCCCTCAATGCCAGGAAGGCTCATCCCTGGGAGTCATGTCCCATCCTGGGGGGGAGGTAGGGCATATATATGCTGAGTTTGGCTTAGAATGAAGCCATATTTAAGCAACAAGGAAGCTTTCAGAAGGTCACTCTTAGGCAGTATATAATAGGCTAAGTTTCAATTTCACAAGGAGATTATCATAAGTACAATCATCAATATCAAGGGCATGGTGTAATGGTCTGTCTTCCTTCACTAGGCACTGCCCTTGAACTTGGGGGATTCTTGCTGTCCTATTAGAGAATGTGACAGAACTCCCCAGGATGGAAATTCAATATTTTTTCAATTATTTTGTGGATCTCCACCTACCTAGATTATTGCAAGTAATTATGAATATTAGACTTAAGAAATCGAATCTTAGTGGTTGCCATAGATTCCAAGGGGAGCAGGAAGGAAGAATAGAATAGATGGAACATAAGAAAGTTTTAGGACATTAGAATTGTTCAGCATGATCTTATAATAATGAATATAGGCCACTTCAAATTATGTCAAAACCTTTAAAAATGTACGATCCAAAATGTAAACCATAATGCAATCCATTGACCATGGTCAGTAGCAATGCTTCAATAAGTGTACATCAATTGTAACAAACATACTATCTGCATGTAAAATGTTATTAATAAGTGAGAAGGGGAAAAGGTGAGGGCATTTGGTACATTCAAATCCTCCATATTTTCTGTGTGATTTTTCTGTAAACTAAAGCTTCTTTGATGATAAAATGTAAAAAATAATAATATCCTGGGGAATATATGGAAGAAAATGTCATTGTACATGCAAGACAACAGATCTTACAATGATGAAAGACACAATGTAGAAATTTATTTTTGTTTCTTTATTATTTCAATTAATTTTTTTTTATTTTATTGGCTATTATTTAAATTTATTATTTCATTGCTTTGTTAGTTTTATTTGACTATTTTTGTTGGCTTCATTTTTGGAGAGGTTTTGTATCACAGAAGGGCCACAACAGTGGTAGAGGGGCATCACTGGGGCAGGTTGTTAGTGATGGGGGATGCATGGGAAGATGCATACACCTGGGACATGCCTGTAAATCACATTAATATGTTCAAGTGTTCATGGGACATTGTCTCAGTGGGTGTATATTTCTTTCAGTGTGCTTTTGGATTCAGTCTCCAAGTATTTTGTTGAGGATTTTTCTATCTATACTCCTTATCAATATTGGTCTGTAATTTTCTTTTTTTTATAATATCTTTATCTGATTTTGTTACTTTAGTGATATTGGTTTTATAAAATGAATTTGGAAGCATTTTTTTTCTGTTCAATTTTTTGGTAGAACTTAAGCAAGACTGGTGTTAGATCATCTTTGAATGACTGATAGAATTCACCTGTGAAGCCATCTGGTCCCAGGCTTTTAATCTTTGGGAGGTTTTTGATGACTGTTTCAATCTCTTCACTTGACCTTGCTTTGTTAAGTCCTTCTCTTTCTTCTAGGGTTAGAGTAATTGGTTCCTGTTTCTAGGAATTTGTCCATCTCTACATTGTCTAGATTTTTGACATACGGTTGTTCATAGTATCCTCTTATGATCTCTTTTATATCTATGGAATCAGTGGTAATGTCCCCCCTCTCATGTATGATTTTATTTATTTGTGTTTTCTGTCTTTTTTCTTTGTCAGTCTAGCTAAGGGTTTGTCATTTTGTTGTTCTTCTTAAAGAATGCCTTATGCCTTTGTTGATCCTCTCTATAGCTTTATTGTCCTCAATTTCATTGATTTCTGCTCTGATCTTTACTATTTCTTTCCTTTGGCTTGGTTTGGGATTAGTTTGCTGACCTTTTACCAGTTCCTCCAGATGTATAGTTAGATCTTAAATTTTAGCACTTCTTTTTTAATGTAAGCATTGGCGACTATAAATTTCCCTCTCAGCACTGCCTTTGCAGAGTCCCATATGTTGTTTTTTTTTTTAAACAATTTATTGAAGTATATCATTCATATATGAACATGCATGAACTATAGGTGTTCAGTAAACATTGTGAACTTACAAAACAAACATGCATAACATCATACAGGACTCCCACACATCACCCCCCCACAAACACCCTGCAATGTTGTGAAACATTTGTTAACAAATCATGAAAAAGCATCGTCAAAATATTACTACTATCTATAGTCTGTATCTTTCTCCCCTATACATTTTTTAACAATTTATTTATTTATTTATTTACTTTTATCCATTTTTACTCCCAACCCCATTTTTGCTGTTCCTGTGTCCATTCGCTGGATGACTCTGTGTCTGTTTCCTGCCCTTGCTTCTCATCCTTCTTATCCTGTCTTCACTGGGATTCGATCCTCTGAACTTCCAGTGTAGGAGAGAGGCATCCTACCATCTGCAACACCTTCGTTCCTGTTTTTTTGGTGCATCTCATCTTGGCTCTCCTTTGTGTTACTCTCCTGTACATCATGATCTTGCTACATGGCTCGTGGGGCTGGGTGGCTCACCCATGCAGGGGGCCAGGTGGTCCATGCACCTTCTATATTTTTCTTTTCTTAAATTTTTACTGGGAGGTCCTGGGGATCAAACCCAGATCCCTCCATATGGGAGATGGATGCCCAACCACCCAAGCCACATCCGTCCCCCTGCTATATCTTAATGTTGACCAAAGGTACCCAAAGGTACCCAAAGTGAAAGTTTAGCCTACCCTGATTATCACAAAATCAGGACAGCGAGAATATTCGCAACATAGGTTTTGATATGTTGTGTCTTCATTTTCATTCATCTCAAGATATTTGCTGAATTCACTTACAATTTCTTTTTGACCCATTCTTTATATAAGTTGTTTATTCTCCATGTATTGATGAATTTTCCCTTTTTCTGTCCATTATTGATTTCTGACTTCATGCCATTGTGATTGAAAAAAATGTTTGTATAATTTCAATCTTTTAATATTTATTGAGAATTGTCTTGTGACCCAACAGTTTATCTATCTTGGAGAAGGGTCCATGAGCACTTGAGAAGAATGTATGTGCTGCTGTTTTGGGGTGCAAAGTTCAATAGATATCTGTTAGTTCCAATTCATTTATCATATTATTCAATTTCTTGTTCCCTTATTTATCCTCTGTCCAGATATTGTATAAAATACTGAGACTTGTGTAGTGAAGTCTCCATCTATTATTGTACAGACATCTATTTCTCCCTTCAATTTTACCTGTGTGTGCCTCGTGTATCTTGGAGCACCCAGGTTAGGCGCATAAATATTCTGGATAGTTCATTTTTCTTGGAAAATTGCCCCTTTTATTAATATATAATGACCTTTATTCCTTATGACAGTTTTGCATTTGATATCTACTTTGTCTGATATTAGTATCACTACTCCAGCTCTTTTTTCAGTGACTATTTGCATGGAATATCTATTTCTAATTTTTCATATTTAACATGGTTGTTTCCTTGTATCTGAGGTGGGTCTCTTGTAGAAAACATTTCGATTTCTCATATTTTGTATCCATTCTATCAGTATATATATTTTTATTTTGGAGTTCAAGCCATTGCATTCAATTTTATTACTGTAAGGGCATTACTTACAATATCCATTATGTCTTTCAGCTATCTGTTGTCATAATGCTCTATTTTCAGTCTTTTTACACTTTAATTTACCCTTCCTAGTAAGCATCTTTTGTATATTCTTCTCCAAGTCTCTCATCTATTTTTTTCCTTTCAAGCTGCAGCACTCCCTTTAGTATCTTTAGTAAATCTTGTCTTTTGGTAACATATTCTATCAGGTTTCTTTTTTCTGTAAAGATTTTGAACTCACCTTCATGATTGAGGATAGATTTGCCTGACATAGAAATTTTGGCTGCAGTTTTATTCTCAAGTACCTTAAATACATCATACCAATTTCTTCTCACCTCCATGGTTTCTGATGTGAGGTAGGCAATGAATCTTATCAAGTTTCCCTTGTATGTGATGTTTTACTTTTCTCTTACTGCTTTCGGAAACCTGTTTATCTCTGATATTTATCATTCTGAACAGTAGGTATCTCACGCAGGTATATTTGAATTTATTCTTTTTGGGGTCTGTTGTTCTTCTTGGGTAGTGATATTTATGTCTTTCCGAAGTTTTGGAAAGTTTTCAGTCATTATTTCCTCACATGTATTTTCTATCCCTTTTCCATTCTCTTCTCCTTTTGGGACACTGATAATGAATATATTTGTGTGTTTCACATTGTCATTCAATTCCTTGAGACACTGTTCCATTTTATGATTCTCTTCTCTTTCTGTTCTAATGTCTTTTCCATTTCAGATGTTCTAGTCTTTGAAATAACTAATTCTGTCTTTGAGCAATTCAAATCTCCTCTTGTGTGCCTCTAATATATTTTTATTCTCATCTATCATGACTTCCATTTCCATAAATTTTATTACTATTTTTGTAGGCTTTCAAATTGTTCTTTATGCTCAACTAGTGTCTTCTTAATCTCCTTGATCAATTTTGTCATATTTTCTTTAATTTCTTTGAATTGATTTAGAAGACTCATTTGATTATCACTGACTACTCAGTTTAAATCCTGTGTCTCTTCAAGATATTTAGTTTGTTCCTTTGGCTGCACCAACTTTCCCCTTTTCCTAATATGGCTTGTAATTTTCTACTGATATTCAGGCATCTGAATACATTGGTGAATTTATGCTGATGGCCAATTTCTCTCTCTTGCCTCTTGTTTTTTTTTTTTTTTTTCTTCAACAGCTCATCTTTGATATTTGGTTCAGCTTATTCTTAGTATTTAAAATTGCCCAGCTAAAGTTACCAAAATTGAGCCAAGGACTCATTAATGGGGTGCATATTTTCTCCTAGGAGCAAAGGTACAAAGAGAACCAAAAATAGTCTTTGTCCATGTAATTTTTTGCCTGACCAGGGAATTGCACTCATTATTGAAACTTTCCACAAATGTGTTTCATTCATGGCTTTCTTTTGTTCCTGTGTTGAATCTCCAGAGCAGAGATTCAAAGTGGACTCTGCTGGCCTTATTTATAGAAGAAAAACCCCTTACGCCCCCACCCTTAACCCTTGAAGCAGCCGACATGTAGAAGATGTCTGTTCCCCTCTCAGTCAGCTGCAGTGAGCCAGGGTATTTACCCCAGCTTAATATCTTGGTATTGGAGGAGGAGGGCCCTTCCAGGCTACCTCAGGGTTTGGTAACTTACATTTGTTGTTTCTGGTTCTTTGATTCTGCATTCCTCACCCTCCTGTGAGTTGTGTTCCACTATCCTGACCTCCTGACCACCAAAGCAGGTCTCTAAAATAGCTTTTGACTCTTTCTCCATTGTTTTTGTGAGAGAATTGAGCTCTGCCTGCTAGCTCAATGCCATCTTCCCTTATTGTCATTTTAACTTTCTAATTCTCTAATGACAAAAGATTTTGAGCTTCAGTTTGTATGCTTATCTTCCATGTGTACATCTTCTTATGTCAGTATTCTGCTCAGGTGTTTTGGTGAATTTTTTTTAGTTGGGCACTTTCTTTCTTATTTTGGGGTGATAAGTGACATTTGTGTATTTTGATACAAATCATTTATCAGATGTGTTTTGTAAATATTTTCTCCAAATCTGTGGATTTTCCTTTCAATCCCTTATCAATGTTTTTGTCAGAGCAGAAGTTTTACATTTGAATAAATCCAGCTTATAAATCTTATTCTCTCCTGGATTAAATCTTTGAGTGCTATATCTAAAAACTCATCATCAAACCATCAACCCTTAGATTTTTATATTTTATTCTAGAATTTTTACTTTGCATTTTACGTTTCTTCTGTATGATTCATTTTTATTTAAGTTTTTTGAATTGTATATAATCTGTGCCTATGTCCTCTGTTTTTGTTTGGCTTGTGTGCATCCCATTGTTCCAGCACCAATTTTGAAATACCACCTTTTTTTCATGGAATTGCACTTGCTACTTTGTGAAAAAAAAACCAATTGGTTGCATTTCTGTTGACCTATTTTTGAGTTTTCTAATCATATTTTAATTGTCTATTTCACCAATACAATACAGTTTGATTATTTTGTTTTTAAAATAATTGTTGAAATCACGTAGTATGATTACTACAAATTTGTTATTTTTCTTCCATATTGTTTAGGGTGACTGGTTCTTTTTCATTTCCATATAAACTTAAGAATTAGTTTGTCAATATATACAAATGACTGCCTGCCATTTAGAATGAGATTGTGCTGAACGTATTGATCAAGTTGGGAAGAAATGGCATCTTAACAACTTTGCATCATGCAGTCCATGAAGATGGAAAACATTTATTTATTTATCTGTTTATTTATTTAATTTTAACTTTTTATTGTAGTAGCCTACATGTCTTATATGATTCAAAATCACCCATTTTCATCATTATTAAGTAAACAGTTTTTAAATATTATTTGTATTTAATATACTGTGCTACCATCACCAATACCCTTCACCCAACTTTTTCATCACAGGGTAAAAAATGACTGATCATAATGTTTGTTGATTAAAATAAATCTGAGTGAATTTGAATGGAAAATATTGCTTTCAGAAAATGTTTTAAATTATGGACATGTATGTCTAGACAGCAAAAGCTTCAAGGAGATGCAGGAGCATGCTTTTCTCCCTGATATTTTCAGAATAAGGGCACTAGATCTATATGTAATCAATAAGAAATAATTAAATTACTTTAGTATTTATGAAAATTTGGTCACCCCTGATTGTAGCTAAATTTACATGGCTCCAGTTTCCTTTCCAGCAGTTCCATGGAACTGCTAGTTCCATAGCTACATGGAATCAGAAAACCAAACATGTGTTTCAGAATTTATCCTCCTGGGGCCCTCAGAAGATCCAGATGTGCAGTCTTCCCTTTTTGAGATATTCTTGGTGGTGTACCTGGTCACTTTCATGGGGAAACTGCTAATCATCCTGGCCATCATCACTGATTCCCACCTCCACACGCCCATGTATTTCTTCCTCTTTAACCTGTCTCTTACAGATACCTCTTTCATCTCCAGCACTGTCACAAAGAGCTTGCTGAACATCCAGACAGAAAGCAAAATAACTTATGAAAACTGTTTAAGCTAGATGTATTTTGTCATGCTTTTGTGACATTAGATAACTCCCCCTTGACTGTGATGGCCTATGACTGCTTTTTAGTTATCTGTCACCACCTGCACTACATGGTCACCATGAACAGCAGGCTCTTTATCCTCCTCCTGCTGATAACCTGCATATTGAGTTTTCTTGAATCTCTTTTACATGCCTTATTTGTTTCATGATGATCTTTTTGTAAAGACTTGGAAATCACCCACTTTTCTGTGAATGTAATCAGGTAGTGCAACTTACTTGCACTGAAAGATTGGTCAATGATATAGTGATGTATTTTGCAACCAGACTTCTGGGTTGTATTCCACTCACTGGGATCATTTTCTCTTACTCTAAGATTTTATCCTCCATTTTGGGAATTTCAACAGCTGGGGACAAGTATAAAGTGTTTTCTACTTATGTCTCTCACCTCTCAGTAGTGACCTTGCTTTATGGTACAGGTCTTGGAGTATATCTTATTTCTGCTTCTACCCAAAACTCAATGGCAAATACAATGCACACAGTGGTCACTGCCATACTGAACCCCTTTATCTACAGTCTTAGAAACAAAGACATGAAGCAGGCCTTAAACAAACTCTTTGGGTGAGAATCATTTTTTTAATAAAAGTATTCTTCGACCCAAGTTTGGAAATGTGCTCATGATTAAGAGAGGCCAAATTCTGGGATGTCAAAGTCTACATATTTTAGCATTTTATAGAAATATAATCTACTATGTGCCTAAGCTCCATAATTCTAACAGAAACACATGTTTCTCTATATTTGAGTTATACCCATATCAGAACTTTAATTTTTAGAGAAAAGAGATTTGATTCATGCAGTTCTGAAATTTTTCTGGTTCATTTTCTTATAACCTGAGAATCTTGTCATTTTTAAAAAATTCTCTGCAGTGCAATTTCAAAGTCCTACCTCATTCCACATTCTTTGAATTATGATTCTCAACAAAGTATTTTATCACATAAACCAGTTGATTTGCCAAAATCTTCCTTAGGCAATTTCTTTAAGGATGACTGAAAACAACATAGTGTGAGTCAGATTTTTCAATGCTCTACCTCTACTAGTTCTATACATTTAGACAATAGAAATAGTGTCATTGCTGTCCTTCCATCCAACAAGTTCATATATCAATTGGAAGATTCGTATCCTGGATGATTGTTTTTGCAATTAGTTCTTGTACCAAATACTTTATCTGTATAGCTTATTTTCTGTAAGCACAAATAACTTCTTGAAAAAAATCTCTTAAAGGTGTTGAGCAGAAATCTAGGGAGCATGTACTCACAATTGTTGAAGTAGCTAGAGGTATGCCTTCAAGTAATTGGAATTTGAAAACACTGAAAAACAGGACAGCGAAGAAAATTGATGCTTCTGTTATCATCAGGAACATTGTATAATCAACAAGTCTCCACTGAAATTGTTGGTTCCGCCAACATGGTGCATTTTCTGCAATTAAGGTAGTAGGAAGCTCTTCACCACCTTCCAGAGTATAGGAAAGCAAAGCAGAAGGAGGGATAAATGGATGCTAAGAGCTAAACTCCTTACTCACTTCACCCCATATCATTTGATGGTGGATGCCAAAGTTACTTTCACTTTGAGTGTAATTTAAGAGGGTGGACGATTGTATCTTTTTCAAAATTTCCTAGGACTTTCTCATTTCCTTTCTGATATACCTAGCTAGTACATAGAGTCTTAAGAAAACATGTTGGAGAGCATGTCATGTGTAAGTGATAGAGATCATTACATCTCTGCTATATACTCCATGTCTAATTAATTTATCATCCTTATGCTCTTAATTTTTCTCAGAGGAAAAACCTTCCTGGATTTTATTATTAGGATTTTAACTTTCTCCTAACTTTTAAAATATATGGTAACAATTATGATTCACTCTGAACTGAAGGAATAAGTTTGTTTTTATGGAAAACTGAATTTTATTCTCTAAGAATTTATAAAATCTTACAAAATCGTCAAATTATCTGCTACTGGTGATACTTAATTCATTGTTGGGTTATTTATAGGGAAACTTGAAGAGAGTAAATAAAGTATAGATTAAAGTTATAGAATGTTCTGAAATTGTTTGAAATATTTTTCCTGGAGAAATGTGGAACTTGATTGCTTCCTGCAAATCATCAAATGTATGTTATATAGGCGGTGTTGAAGACTTATTTAGAGTGAGCTCTGTTCTGTTCAATTGTATTACTTTTGGTTAAATTCAATAATCATTTACTGGGACCCTGCCATTCAACATTTAGAAAAGATGAACACATTTTATTGAAGATTAATTATCCAGATTGTTTTAAGTGACAATAAATACGCTCAGGTTCAGGGAAAACCATTTATGCTAAGACACATTACAAAGCTGTAATAGAGCCCTTAACTCTTATAATATACCATACTAATGTAGGCAGTGTCATAGTAAGTGTATGTCAAATTTAGGAGCAATGACTCTAGTCTCCACTGCAAACAATCGAGTTTCCAAGAGAAGCAAGTGACAGACTAAGTATATGAATGGAAAAGTCCTGGATTTAATCTTCTATTAATCTTCCAGCAATGTCAAAATTCCCATTTCCTCTCATTTCCATATCACCCTTCCCAGAATAATTGGGTGCACCATGTAGCACTGAAATACACTATCTCAATTGTGTTTACATAGCTTTTTCATTTCCTTGAGTTTCCAGAAGGCAGGTATTTTGTATATATCTATTCTCCAAGGAAGAAACAGCCAGTGGAACATAACAAATCACTGGAAAGAGACACTGAATTTCTGTTGTACCATGGGAAAGAAATATCATGGGAGGGAATGGCTTACTAGCAGTAACTTCAGATAAACAAAGAAAGAGTCAAATGTAAGGAAAGTCCACATATATAAAAATGTTTTATTGTCTAATTTTTGTTTCAGTTTGGGGGAGTAGGCTTGGTTTCTATTGCAGATGATTTTCTCTCAGTTCCAGAACATGGAAATTTTAATTTTCATCATTGTGTATTTCAAACTTAGAGGTTCTATTTGATTGTATATATTTATAAATTCTTTTTAATTTTCTAAACCTTATTAAAAAGTATTTCATGTTCTGTGTTTGAATAATTTTAACATTTGAAACAGTTAAAGGCTCGTGTCCACTGTCTGCTTTACTTCTGGATCTTAGTGATGGTCATTTTTTTCCTTAGTGTCTATGGTGATTTTTTAAATTGTGTTCTGTTTAATTTGTTGGATCCATATTTGTGAGAATTCTTGGGCACCTTGGTGGAAGAGAGAGGATTTGTATTTGACATTATTTTTTCAATTAGCAAACCAGGGCCATTTAATGTTAAGTTTTCCACATAGAACTTTTAAGGCCACATTGGTGCTGTGATTTCAGAGTGCACACAGGCTCATCTTTCAGAAGCTTATCCCCACCATATAGCAGTGGCATCAAGGCAACTGTGTATTTTGACACCCATATTTGATTAGTGTGTTTATACTTTGTTGAAGTTTAGAATGCAGCTTTCATTCCAAGGATCCCATTTTTGTACAATAATCTTTTCCTGGAGAAGTTTGGACTTCATCTTCATATGTACCCATTTCACAAATATAGACTCTCAAGTCCTTCAGTGTTGACAGTCTGCCAGACAGTAGCTGGCATTTGAACTCTTCTACTCAACTATTATCATTTTTTTTGAGACTCGATTAATTGTTACTTTCAGTCCAGATCAGGGATAAATTTTAAAAATAATTTAAGAAAAAAAATTTTCAGCAGTTTATTTTTCAAACAAAATGGTGTCTCTTCCATAATGGAAGGGGTCCTATGCAGTCAATGTGTCACCAGGTGGCTGAGAGATTCCCCCAGATATCTTGCCATATCGGTTGTTCATTTTTGTTCTCTGCTATCAGCAGGTGGTGCCCTCAGCAGTGACTAAAACTATATGTACCTTGATGAGTATAAGTCCATGTTCTTCAGTCCTGGCATAACCTATATCTCTGCCACTGCATACCTTGACCATGAATCCATTCGATAAGGACAGATGTAACTGGAGAAAATGACTGGGTCCATGCACAGAGTATTTCAACTTGTCTTTTGATAGCAAGTTATCCAGCTAAAATTTCTCTTTGTGAGTATTTGCACAGCATACAAATGTCTTCATGTTTTGTGCCCATTCACATAATTTCTTCTAAGTCTCTGACCATCCCACTAAACCATTTATATTACCTATAATTTAGTTTAAATCAATGTTTCTCTCCATCTTTCCTTCCAAGCAAAAAAGGAATCAGTGATAGTATTCAAATTTCTACCTTTTTGGAGAAGTTCACTTTCTTCTGTTCATCAGTGTTCATGACAGGTTGGGGATGTGATTCTGCATCAATCTTTTTGGATATTACCAGAATATCATACAGAGCTATCTGTCAATCAACCCTGATGTTTCTCTTCTCTAGCAGCTGATCATAGGTTTCTTCCCATGAGGACATTAGCATAGGTTCAGAGGTGTAGGAGCCAAGGAATCGGAACTGTTTGCTCATCCAATTCACTTGTGCTTCAGTACCAGCTCAAATTAGAATTTTTGTATACTGCTTTCACTTGTAGTGGTTTTGTGTATGCCCACATTTATAGCTTTTGGGTTTATGATGAGCAACTTAGATTGCATGGTATGTTGATAGCCCAAAGTTAAGCCTTTCTTCTCTACTAAGGTATAGCAGCAAACCATAAGATCTTTCTGAAATGAAGAATTTCTTTCCTCAAAACATGACATAATATTGTTTCAACATCCTCAAGGATTTTTTGTGATTCTCTTATATGGGCCTGCTGAAACTATGTACAGCATTCCCATCTGCCAAAGATTCTTCAACCACTATTTGATAAGTTTATGTTGTGGATAAATTTCGATCCCTGCAATGCTACATATTTCAGTGTAGCCAGCTGTGTATCAACCGTAGAGGCTCTGCTGGTCTTGGATGGCTCACTCACATATTGGAGATTAGATGACTATAAGTTGGCCAAGTTTTACCTGACGTTACTCCGGAGACACAGAGATGGATTTGTGATGGACAAGGCACCCAAAAAGGATATTCTTGCATGATTAACCATGTAGGGCCATTTGGGTTTTACTCTTGTCCATTCTGTCCACCACACGCTGCTGCCACTTTCCATGCTTCATTTCAATTTCTGGCTGTTCTCTATTTCCATAACTGGGGCTTTCCTTCTCTGAGTCTGGTCTTTGTTCTGCTTTTCTTTTCTCACCATTTCATTATTTTTACTTCACTATTCACCAATCATATAGCAACTAATGGATGGGTAAATATAATGTGGTAAATACATACTATGAAATATTATTGGACAATAAAATAGAATGAAGTATTGATATATGCTCCAAAATGGGTGAACCTTGAATATATCATTTTAAGTGAAATGATAGATGTAGGTAAATTCATAGACATAGATAGTGGATTATAGGATACAAGGGGTCAGGTGTGAGGGCAATGGGGAGATTATTGCTTAATGGATGCAGATCTTTTGTTTGAGGTGATGAAAGAGTTTAGATAAAGGACAATGGTGATGGTAGCCCAAAAAAGTGAATATTATTATTACCAGTGAATTGTAAACTTGATAGTGTTAAAGATGTGAAATATTTGGGTGTATTTATGTTACTACATAAATATTTAAATTATATATAAATTTTGATTTTTATTATACTTTAAATGAATACAAATAATATTAGACCTAGTAACCAAAAAAATTGAACACCACAAAAGGATATGGAGGTAAACTTAAATGAGACATTCTCCATAAGTTTTTATGAACTGCCCTTGATCTATAAAAGATCTAAATATATTTCTGATAATTAATAAGCTTTTTATAAATGAGGACTTACATAACAGCTTTTAATTTGTGTTACAATCATTTCATTACCAAATGTTTTGGTAAAGCATCTTCAAGCAAAGGAGTGTAGTAGCCTTGGTTTTATGTCAAATGAAATGAGTTCTCTTCTTGATTAAAGAGGAAAATAGGAAAGTTTTGGAGGCAACAAAAAGGGGAATGAGATTACCCAAAGTCAGCGCTTTGAGATGCAAGGGACCCAGTCAAGATAAGTTCCTCAATCTTAGGCCTTGGAGAAATTTTATTTTGAAGGATTAGATAGGCTTTTATGTGATTAGATCTATGGAAGGGAGAATAGTTCATGGAGGATGAATAAGAAAAGCAAGATTCATTTGCCTCAGATCCTGTTTCCTTGAGAACAGAAAATCAGATTTTTTTTTTTCCAGTTCAGATTAGTTTTCCAAAGGGATGTGATGGATCAACAGTTGGAATTACAAGAGGCAAATGTGCCTAAGGAGCAGCTATGAGGAAGCTGTAAATACCTCCTTTGTGACTGTGCTTCAGCTTGTGCAGCCTTGGACTAGATAGAGCATGCTGGTTTCTTTGGGGTCCTAGCTCTGGCTGGGGGACTGAGGCCTGACTCCTTCCTGCTGTTTTGTTTGGGGACAGAGCTTCACTCTCCATCATCAAAGACTCTAGGAGGAATTCAGACTTTGACCTCAAGACCTTTCACTCTGAGAAACTGCCCAGGTAAGGAAGAGAGTCAAGGAGATAAGGCAGGATGGACTCAGGTTGAAGGGAATCTGAGAGCTTTTATTTGAGGTCATCTGAGTGCTAATTCAGTCTAGCCCAGATAAGAGAGAACTCTTAGCTTGCCTAATTAAATAATGCATTTTATATTTATTATATTTTTAAAGAAGGAAGATTCCATTGAGTTCAGCATTTAAAGGGGTCATTGTTAACAGTTAAGTGATGGGCATGGGAGCCCAATTAGAATAAGGAACACCAAAGGAGGAATTCAAACTTCCAACTGGAGAACTTCCTCTCTGAATAACCATCCAGGTAAGTAGTAAAGCCAAGTAGATACTGCAGGATGAGGACAGGTTGGATGGAAACTGAGAGCTTTTATCTGAGGCCACCTGAGAGATAATTCAGTTCAGTCCAGGACCAAAAAATCTCCATGCTTGTTGCCTGCTTGCTTAAATAATTAATGCATTTTATGTTATATTTTTAAAAAGGAAGATTCCATTGAATTCAACAATGCATGGTGCATGGTTAACAATTATGTAATCAGAATGGAAGGTCAATTAAAATAAGGAATGTGAGGGATAACATGTATCTAGAAATAGTATAACATCTGTCCAAAGAGTTTTGCAATTAAAAGTATGGAAAATTGGGGTATTAGCAGTGGAGGTATGGCAGTGAAGACAGGGCTCTTTTTTTTTTCAGGACAACTTACATTTGTGTATACTTCTGTATTGATGGGAAAGTTCTAGTTCAATGCAGGTAGATAGTATGTTGAAACATCAGTGCATGAGGCATACATTTTCAAATTGGCTATTCCCATGAGAAAATATATATATTTTTTTATTTGGTGAAAAATGGTATACAGCAACTTTTACTTGACAATTAGTACTTTATTGGTCAGGTTAAATATATGTTGGTTTATGAGCCATTTACATTCTGCATTGCAAATTGTAATTTTTTTGCCTTGTACGCTTGGGTACCTGAGTGTTTTTATTCTTATTTTTAATTATATTCTTTCAAAACATAACTACAAGTTTTCCACAAATATTGATGTTCACAATTTTGCTCTTTTATCTTTGTGTAAATGTAAATGACGAGGAATGTTTGAGAGGTAATAAATTTTGTGTGATCCAGTCTATCAGCATTACATGCATTTTTCCTATTGTATTTCTTATTCTTTTAAAGGCTTCCATATTTTTTTATAGTATAGTTCTTTATTTGATATTATATACATATTTAATTACATTTGCATCCTCATCCAGCTTCATGCATAAGGGAAAATTTCAGCATCTTATAATCCCTAGTCACATTCTACCTTGTATCACTGACATGATCAAGTTATTTTCCCATGAACCATAGACACTAAAATCTCCCAATCAAATACTGCAGGGCAAAGAGCTAGAGAGAAATAAAAATGTCATAAAGATGTCTGAGAATTTTTCTTAATTCAGCATGCTTACTGTAAATTTTGATTTCCAGCGTTCTTACAAAAGTAGTTCTTACAGTATTGGCTTGATTTTTATATTTCTAAGAAGGGAAGGTAGTGCCAAGCTGTCTACACCATTTGGCTCAGAGTCAATATATATATACTTTTTTTTAAAAAAAGATACTAGATTACATAAATGTTTCACAAAAAATATAGGGATTCCCATACACCCCAACTCCCACACCTCCCAAAACCTCCCATATAAACTTCCTTCATCAGGGTGACACATTAATTGCAATTGATAAAGACATCCTGGGGCTTTGCCATTAAGCAAGGATCATAGTTCCAATTTTAGACCAAAGTCTTTCCCACACAGTTCTGCATGCTATATGATGATATAAAATGGCCTATATCTTTCATTGCAGTGTAACTCAGGACAATACCCAAGTCCCAAAAAATACCCTGTATTACAATTGCTTTTCCCTTTCCCTGCCCCAAGAGCCTTCAGTGGCCACTGGCTCCACATCAGTGTTGTAATTTCTTCCATTACTTGAATCACAATATGTCTATGGTAGAATACCAGTAAGTCCACTGTAGTCCATAGCTCTTCTCCTATCCTGAGGAGTCTGGGATGGTGATGTCCATTCCACCTCCAATTGAGAGGGGACTTATATTCCATGGGGAAGATGAATGTGATTATCCTGCCTGCAGCTGAAGACTCTCTCCATTCCCTGGGATGGCAATTGTCTATCATCATCTCCCCACCAGATATCCTGGGTGAGTCCAATGAACTGGAGAGTAGGAGTTGCTGCTCCATTAAGGTTCTGGGCCAGTCTGGCACATAGACAGCCCTAAGACTCAAATCTCTGGACATACACCTACAAACTCCAGCACCGAGTATAGGTTTAAATAGAAGGGACAGGTGAGCCATGTGCAGGGAAGACATAGATGAGTCCAACTCTGTCACTCTCAGGAGCACAAACTCTAAAGTAGGGCTTAGTGACAAGGCATCAAACTCCGGAGCTATCCACCCTAACATAGAACCTCAGTGTCTCAAGAGTACTCAGAATCCCCACTATTGGGGTGATATCCATTTTGGAATTCTATGAGATCCTACTAAGATATGCATAAACATTACCTCTGGGATGACCTCCCAAAATATTTTGAAGGCTCTTAGCCATATAAACTCATTTATCTTTACCTTTTCCCCATTTTATTCAAGGTCTTTTTCCAGTCACATTGCTAGTTGGCACTTGGTAGCAATCCCTTGGTGCCAGTGAAGCTCATCCCCAGGAGTCATGTCCCATGAAGGGAGGAAGGTAATGCATTCATATGCTGAATTTGGCTTAGAGAGAGGCTACATTTGAGCAACGAGGAGGTTTTCAGGAACCAACCCTTAGGCACCCCATAACAATAGGCTAAATTTTAATTTCAAGAGAAAAGATTCATAAGGCTAGTCATCAATATCAAGGGCCCATCAGTGGATCATCCTCCTTCACCAGTCACTGGCCCTGCACTTGAGGGACTGTTGACACTCCATTAGAGAATGTGGCAGAGCTCCCCAGGATTGAAATTAAGTATTCTCTCATTTATTGAGTAATTCTTCACTGGCTGTGACAATGACCCATGAACATTTGAACCTTTTTATATACCTTATATTTATGCTCAGATGAACTTCCTCCCATACATCCTCTATCCTTGACACCCCACACCAATGACCCTTGCCGACCCAAGTTGGAATTCTTCTGTGATCCAAAGCTTCTTCAAAGATGGAGCCATTACAATAGCTGAATACAATTAATAGGAAAATGAAATAATAATGATAAGTTTAAATGTAAGAGATAAAATACATAAAAATTAAAAAAAAATTCAAAATAGAATAAAATTAAAAGATTGGGATATTAAGAAAATGAGAAATATTAAAAAAAAAAAATTTCTGACCTTTTGCCTTTCATCACTGCAACATCTGGTGTCCAGTCTGTACCGTGGCACCTTCACACTCTCATTCCCCAGTATCTTGCTATTTTTCATTTTGTTTTCAAAGAAGTTTTAGGTCACATCAAAGTCACACACAGAATACAGGAGAATTTCATATACCCAACATCCTCCCCCTTTCCTCCCCCTCACAGTAATGCCTTTTTTTACGTGGATGGTGCCATTGTTATAACTGATATACAAATAGTGAAACATAGCTACTAAACATTGTCAATGGTTTACACTATGGTTTACATTTTAGATCATACACTTTTATAAATTTTGATGATATTTACCATGTATTGTGTCCATCATGGTATGGTAATGAAAAACATTTTCACTGACCACAAAATACCCCCGGTTTGATCAATTCTATTCCTCCCATCCCATCCCCCAGTGCCCATGATAACCCCCTGGCTTGACTCGTTGGATGAAAATATTCATAGTTACATCAATCAAGAGGTCTTGACACACTGGTTTTTCGTCCCCTATTAGGAACTGCCCTTGCTCTTGAGAGACTTCTGCCTATTTCTGAACAAATCGATCCTCCCAAAGATGGGAGTCCAACTCCTTTGCACTCATTATGTGGGTCTCCACCCACTGATACAACACATTATGACAGAATGAAAACTCACACACTCCTTTGAAACCTGCTCCAGGTATGCCCCCAAACAATACTCTTAACAAGTGATCATCTCCTTGTCATTTTGCCATAAGAGCATTCCCACCTCTGTACTTTCAACATACCCACAAATCCCATGTTCACCTGGTCCCTCTCCCAACTCTCCCCCCTGTATCCTGGACATTCTGACTCACCCTTGTCAACCTACCCACCTGTCAACCTTGTGCCACCCAACCCAATAATATCACGACTTTCCAGTCCTATCCCTTCAATATGCAACTAACTCTATCACTTTAACATAGATTACATCAGTATGGGTGATGGCTCACAACCTTCACTTCTCTTTCTATTTCTGGTAAACCAATCTTATAAACAATAGCCCTTAGAGACTGCTCAATTTCCTTAATTCATATCAGTGAGGTCATGTACTGTTCATCCTTCAATGCCTGGCTTGCTTCACTCAACAGAAGGTCGTCAAGATTCATCCTTGTTATCCCATATGTTAACACTTTATTCCCTCTTACAGCTAAGTAATAATCCATTTTATGAATGTACCACATTTTGTTTATCCATTCATTTGTTGATGGGCACCTGGGTTAATTGCAACTTTTGGCAATAGTGAACAATGTCGTTATGAACGTTGATGTGCATATATCTGTTCGTGTCTTTGCTTTCAATTCTTCAGGGTATATACCTAACAGTGAAATCGCTGGATCATATACAAATTCTATAGTTAGCTTTTATGAGGAAGTGCCAAATTGTCCTCCATAGTGGCTGGACCATTCTACAGTCCCACCAGCAGTGGATGAGGATTCCCATTCCTTCACATCCTCTCCAACCTATATAGTCTGCTGTTT
>JAQZBX010016895.1:0-36052 GCA_029593785.1 Cabassous unicinctus
AAATTGCCTGAATATGAAATAGCCTCAAAAGTTTTATAACTATTAATGAAATTGGAGCAGTCATTAATAATCTACCCACAAAGATAACATCCAGCCCATATGGGTTTATGTAAGTGAGTTCTCTTCCACATTCATTTGCTAGATCACTGTAACTTATACAACTTCTTTTAAAGAGCAGAAAAGGAGGAGATGCTTTCCACTCTTTCTATGAGAGCAGTATTACTTTGATGAACTACAAGAAAGTATACCATAAAGAAATTATAAGAAAATAACATTGCCAACCCATTTCAAGCCACTTTTCTAATGAGTACAGATGTAGAAACCTTAAGCAAAATATTTGCAGACTAAATTTACCAGCACATAAAATATACTATAGCTTAATTGTGTTTATCCCAAGTATGAAGGGCTGGTTTAATTTTTTAAATATATAAATATCACTCACTATATTAAGAGATTAAAGGCAAAACCATATCATCTCAATAGATGCATATACACTTTTTATAAAATTCAATATGCATAAATGATAAAAACAACACCAAAAACTTTAGCAAACTAGGATTAAAAGAGAACTTTTTAACCTGATAAAGTGAACTTATCAAAAAATAAAAAAACAAAATATACCAAAAAAGGGGAGTGGATGTAGCTCAGTGGTTGAGTGCCTGTTTCCCATGTATGAGGTCCTGAGTTAAATCCCCAGTACCTCCTAAGATATATATATGCCAAAGAAAAAAAACAAGAACCAAAAAATGCTACACCACATGTCATCATCTTAAATAGAGAAACATCAGATGTATTTCCTTTAAAAACCAGCAACAAGATATGAATGCCTATTGTCACCACTTCGATTCAACATTGGTTGGAGAATCTTTCATTTGGAAGCCTACATGTTTTTCACAGAATCTCATACTAACTTTCCCTTTAATTTAACTCTAAAAACTCAAAATATAGAGTTCTGAAAAGGCAAAACACTCACTCCCAACACCAAAAACCATTATCAAGTTTCTCTTCTAAAATAATGCTCAGCAACATAACATATTTTAGGTGTCAATTTAAGGAAGGAAATAACGGAAAAGAATAATTTGACATAGTTAGTTGTAAATCGAGGAGTATTATCCAGGCGAAATATCATCACACTCTGGGACTGAGGAATTAACCTCATTTTGCTTTATCTTCTTGAACAAATGCAGAACTTAGCTGTTTTAGTCCATAATTTTGTTCATCTTATGATCCAACTGGTATTAAATGGGATAACATTTGTAATTTGACTGTATCATGTGTCTGAACTTTATACTCCAAGGAGAACTTAAGAGACATTTTATGGCACTGAAATGACAATTATTATTTTTTTAAAGATTTTTTTTTTCTTCCACTTTTGAGAAAGGAGCCAGAAATACTAGCTCATTTAGGCTTTGCTCGGAAAAGCCAGCTGAGTTTTTAGTGAAGAGAGTTATGCACTCCAGAATAATGCCTTTCATTCATTTGACAGGCCTGTGCACCAAGCACTGCTCTAGGCCCTGGCATCGCTTAAATGCCAGAATCTTGTAGGTGTTGGTCAATAATAAACACAGGGGTGAGCCCAGGAGATCTTTGAGTAGGGATCCCCTATGTTCCTATGTACTTTCCTTTCCTTTTTGAAAACTTGCCACTACTATATTTTAGGCAAAAGAAAAATGTCTGGATTGGGTACCTTCCAGCCTTCTGGTGCTGCTCCACACGGGAGCGACACCTCACAGAGCCTTTCTTGGTCATTTCATTTACAATAACAGTAGCTACCATCTAAAGGGCACCTGTCACATGCCAGGCATGTTGCATCCACAGTCAGCTCATTAGAATCCTGCAATTGGGTATCACTAACCCCATTTGGCAGATGAGGAACTTGAGGCTCAGAGAAGCTAAATGAGGTTCAGAGAGGCTCCGGGATACCACACATTGTGGATTTTAATTGAAGTTCTTATGACTCCAAAGCCTTCCTGAACATTCTCCAGCATATGTGGCTACCTCATTCATTCATTCACTCACTATCTCAGCAAATACTGATTTACTTATCTAAGAGAATATTGAAATTCATGTTGTTGCCCTGCCATTGATACTAGGCTGAGTATGGTCTTTTTCCATAATCCACTGATGCCAGATTGTTCCCAGCTTGGTAGAACTATGGAACCCAGATGGCATCCAACATTCCTTTCCTCTTCCCTCACCACAGGGTATGGTATAGAAAACCTCAATTTAAAGAATAAGTTTGAAAAGTTAGGGTTGTTTTCAAGGGAGTAGGCTGCCTAGTAAAGTGGTGAACCTCCTAAGTCCCTATCAGTGGAGGAGTGCAGGCAGAGGTCACATACACGTTGGGTAAGGAAAACTCCTTCACTCCCTCTTTCATCCATTAAACAAATACCCATCAAGTGCCGGGAATTATGAGCCTATGACACTAAACAAAAGCAAAACAAACAAAATCCCTGCCCACATGGAGCTTACATTCGATAAGAGAGAAGACAGATAAGATAACTTCTAAGTTCTCTCCAGCACAAAGCCTTCACGTTATTAGAAACGAAGAGAAGAAACAGAAGGAGAAAGGCAAGTTTTTGTTTGCTGTCCATCAAAGGCTGCAGGACAGACTCCAGTTTAAGGGCAGATTCTGTGAACAGTGGCTGCAAATCCAAGCCTGACTATCATCTGTGTTCTGTGCAGGTTCTCTACTCACATCTCAAACTCACTGGCACATACAGAGCACAACTACTGCCCACTGGCACCAACTTCATAGTATGCATTACTCCCATAAAGCCTTATGACCTTCTATCCTGCTAACTGGTCATGGAAGAAAGCTGGCTGTCACGGCAAAGCCCTGCCCTCTTCTGACCATCACCCTCTTTCATTCCCTTGTTCACTCACTCACCCCAAGGAGAAACTCTATTCTCCCTTATGCTCACCCAAACCTTCAAGGTTCGCCTCAGAGGCCCCCTCCAGGGAGATACCCTGACTACTCCATCCCTTCTGCTTGGAAACCTGTTGGCACCTAATCTCAGAGTCACAGCCCATTCATTCATTCAGCCTCCCAATAAATATTCAGGAAGCACTTCCCATGCACTAGGGATTTAGAGTAAAAGGACAAGATCTCTGCCATTAAGAAACAAGCAGGGGAGGCAGATGAGGATAATAGCAATTTGATGGTCAGCCTATGTCCTAGATGCCTGAGGGGCATATGCCTAGATCTTGAGTTCTGACTTAAAAAACGATCTACTCAATCTACTGGACATCCTTGTTTGACAATAAGCCCCTGTGATAGGCAGGGATGGAATGTCAGAGAAGGAGTTTGGGGAAGGGACAAGCAGGCATGGGTGAGAAGGGTCTCTGTATCATATTCTTGGGAACTTATTTATATGCTGCTTGTATTGTATTGTTAGCAGTTGTTTAAAATTTCTTACATCTTCTCTCTATGGTTAGACTGGAAGCTCTGTGTGGGCAGGGCCATGGCTTATGCTTCCTCTCTGTTCCCAAGAGCACTTGGCTTAGTGACAAGCAATGGTGAGTCCTCAACAGGCACTCACTGAGTCCATGTGTAATCATGACCCAAAGACTGGGTTTCATTAAATGGCCTAAGCCC
Source organism: Cabassous unicinctus (assembly GCA_029593785.1). Taxonomy (NCBI): domain Eukaryota; kingdom Metazoa; phylum Chordata; class Mammalia; order Cingulata; family Chlamyphoridae; genus Cabassous; species Cabassous unicinctus. The sequence continues at coordinate 3,599 of JAQZBX010016895.1, forward strand.
CTTTTCTTCAACACCACCTTCCTTTCCTTGTACATCTTTAGGTCTGCAGTGTGAGTCCTCCAAGGGCAAGTCAGTAATGGACGCACAGCACACTCCGTGAATCACTCCGAATGCCCTGCAAGCAAAGGGCACTCCTTTACTTGAGCATGGGTCTTAAGAGACTTTTTCATTAACTGGGCCTGACGGTGAAATGACGGACTAGCAAACACCAGGATGTGGAGGGTGAAAGGCTTGAGCTAGTCAGTTAAATCATAGTAATGGAAGACACTAGGATCTTTGAATTTTACCCAGTTACCAAACTGTCTCCTGCACAGGTGGCCCTACAAGAAACTGACTGACCCTCCCATTGTTATATTATCTCTTTAAAATTAAACCGACCTGGAACAACTGAATAGTCATATTAAAAATGGATAAAGTTGGATCCATATGTGAGGACCAAAATCCAAACCATGTAAGTGCTAGAAGTATTGTGTTTTTTATAACCATGGAGTGGGGAAGGTTCCAGTTGTGACTAACTAGAAATCATAAAACAAAAGATTGATAAGCTTGACCATTTAAAGTAAAAACTTTTGTACTGCAAAGACCATCATAAGCAAATGAAAATCTGGGGAGAATATTTACAGTTTGTATCACAAACAAAAGAATAATCACCCTAAATTTTGAAGGGCTCTTACAAATTGAGATGGAAAAGACCATCCACTCAATAGAAAATTGGGCAAAGGTCACAAATAGGTGGTTCACAGAGATGGAAATACAAATAACCTTTAATAAAGCTGTTAGAAAAACTAAATGAAAATTCTCAATTTCATTCTTAATAAGAGAAATCAAATTTAAGGCATGCTGGCATATCAGTTCTCATATGTCGGGCAGGAAGAACCCACAATGTTAACCCCAAATTTGATGGTGAGACAACCACTGCAGATGGATATGAAAGATGGTTCAACTAGTCTGGAAATGCATTGACTCTTTGGCTCAACAAGCCTATTTCTGGGAATCTTTTCCATAGATACCCAGAGAGGACTGGTTAAATTAAATGGTACACAATGTAGCTGTGACAACAAATGAGGAAGATTTTTACGTACTGTCACAGAACCATATCCAGGTTAGATTGTTAAGTAAAAGAAAACAAAATAAAACAAGAAGCAGAGCAGTGTGTACAGTATGCTTCCTTTTTGTATAACAAATGTATATTCACATTTGTTCGGTTTTCACAAAGAAAGACTGGAAGAGTGAACAAGAAACCAATGAAAATGGTTACCTGTGACAGGCCAGGAACACAGAGATAGGGGAAAGACTTCTGTGTACAAAACAATAACAACATACTTTGAACAGTGATATCTGAGGAAACCTCTGAGAACTTCTTCAAATGGCAGAGGATGCTGAAAACAAGTCACTATTGCATTTGTTCACAGAGTGATAGAACATCAGGTCTTGGGGGACCCAGGAGATGACATCTAACTTGCAGCAGGCCCAAAGAGGGGGAAGGAAGAAACTTGTTCAAGATCACCACGTCAGTTTTGGTCCAAGAAGACAAATGCTTATGCCAGGCTGTGCTCCCCAGTCAGGTTGCCCGGGTCCAGCTGCACATCTTGAAGATTTCATGGGACAATGAGGTATGATGAACCATCAGCACAGCCACTAGTCCTTCCTACAAACATAGATTTGTAGCTTTTCCCTCTGAGGAATCCTAATCAAACTCAGGAGGATACCTGGAGGTGTCTGGGGAAGGAACATCCCAGAAAGAAAAGGGTCAAAGTGACATATTATAGACAAAGAGAGGAGATATGGGCCAAACAACCAAGATAAAAGGGAGTTTTTTAAAAAGTGAAAAAAAGAAGAGGGTGGAAGAAAAAACACTCTTTATGTTGCTTGGAGGGGTATCCATAAACAAATAAGCAAGCAGATTGGGAGGGAACCTCTAACCTTTTTCTGCCTGCACAAGATCAAGAGCCAGTGTGGTCAATAACATGGGAAGGATGCTATCTCCTCTTCTAATTAAATTCCTTAAAGAGTGTCCTGATTTATTCATTTATAATAAAATTCCTGGTCTAATTAAAAATGGAACTTTCCTCTACCAGATCTAGCCTCACCATATTTCTGATTCCCAAGTAATTGAATCTGAAAACATTGATGCTGAGTGATAGCATGGGATATTGCTACTTATTACGAGAATAAATAATAAGGAAGGAGAACAGCTGCTAAGCTGGTTTCGGGGAAGTTTAAATCAGTTCTTTCTCACTGAGACTGAATTTTAACAACAGATAAAGATAATGTGATATTTCTCTTAATGAAATTGTTTAGCCCAGGCTAATTTATGAGGAATGTTTACCTCTGTGAAGCTTTAGCCTCACATTATTTTGGCCCACAATTTTCACCTCAACCTTAAATCCCAGGAATTGTTCTTTCTCTCTGCCCATTTAATATAATAATGCTCACATTTATTTAGCACTCTGAAGACTGAAAGCCTTCCACATCTATTGTCATGTTAGAACTACCCCGTGAGAACGTGGCAAGGTGGGCGCCACGTGGCAGACATAACTAAGGCCCAGAAAGGCTAATGTGATTCATCCGGGATCATGAAGCCAGTTATTGCCGAGCCAGGTCTAGAACCCAGAGGTCCGTCCCCACTGACCTGCATGGGCATTTCCAACACACCCCACCAGATGGGCCATGGCTTTTGGCTTCTAGGTTCCCAGAGGTTCCTAGTGAGGAGCCAGTTGTGTGATGTACTTCACAAGGCTTGACATTTTCCATAGCAAAACTCCTTGTTACTTGTTCCAAGTTAGGGAACTTTAACCAGCAGGAAGGAACCCTGTTTCTTCCTGAGCTCATGTGCTTGGTTGTATAGTATGTGTAACATTTTTGTTTTTGGCTGCTTGAGTAGGGGCAGATGGGGTAGGAGAAATTATCACTTTCTTTATCCTTCAAGTCTAGGAGCTAAGTGCCCTAAATAATTAGAATATATACCTGTCCCCTGCCCCCACCTCAAAGGTGTGCCATACCACCTTCTTTTGCACACTGTTAATTACTTCTAGACAGGTTTTTCCGAATGACCGGGCCCTTTCTTTTCCCCACTCGCCCCACTTCAACAGAACTCCTTCTGTTAAACCTCGAATTTTTATTCCTGAGATTTATGTTAATCTTTCTTGTCTTAACCATTCAGTGGGGAAAGTTCTGGCAAAGGGCCCTTTCCAAATGTCACTATGTGCTTTTAAGCCAAATATGAAACTCTAAGTTCCCCCAAGGAAACCCAAACACCTGTTGTTTGGGTTTCTCCTCCATTTTTCATCTAACTGCAATTTACCTACTTCTCTGGAGCAGTGGGGGATTAACTGTCCTTGGGTGACTTTCAAGTCTGTAAAGGATTTCTGCCTCCTCGGGGCACATGATTCTAAGAGAGACGGAAATGAAATACCAATAAGAGAGGTACTGTGTAGCAGCCTCAAGTAATCTGTGCTCTGTGTTACCTCTTCAGACAGCTGGGGTGTCCCTAACACACTCTGACAAAGACACCAACGAGCAGCATCAGCTGCCAAGCCTGAAAGGCCCAGACGGGAGCATGGGTTTCCCTTCTGAAGGCCCGTGGAGGAGGCACATCTCAACCACCAACTTAGATGGCTGGATGAGGGCTTGGTGCACCTGCTGGGCAGGCAGCGCTACTTGGCTGCTATCATATTTTGGCACAAATACTTGACAGCTTCTCTCTCCCAATGAACATTCTCAAAACCAAAAGGTGACTCTTCCCTTGGCTTCTTCTCGACACTATTGACATTCTGTGCCGGATAATTCTTTGTTGTGGAGGGGCTGGCCGATGCATCTAAGGATGTCCAGCAGCATCCCTGGCCTCTACACACCTGAGAGTACTCACCCCTACCCCTACCCCACTAAGTTTTAACAATCAAAAATGTCTCCAGACATTGCCAAATATTTCCTGGCTGGGGGGGTGGGGGTGGGGCGGGAATCACTGTGATTGAGAACCACTAAACCAGATGATCCAGCAGATTCTGGGCAACCTCTTCAGAAAGTCACTCTCTAACAGGTCTGCATAAAGGTCAGGGGCCTTGGAGTCTCCTACCAAGTTACACTGTGTTTTGCCCCACCCCTACTCCCGCCATGAGGCTGAGGGGACGAGCCTGTGCCTGTGACACACACATATTCACAAATGTAACGGGGTCTGATTGGCCATTTATTTATTAATTTTTGGAGCTGTTGCCTTGTTTTCATTCCTTCCTGGCAGCCAGAGATTGTTGATTTACCCAGCATCAAGGATCATTTGCTGTCCCCACCTGCTCCACATCAACTAAAGATGTGTTTTTTACTTTGAAATTCCACTTTGCAAGCTCCTGTTTAAATGTTTCTGACTGCAACATGTGTGCGCTCGAGGGGGTAGCACTGGGGGTGCTGCGGTAATGGGGGGGCAGAGAATATCCACCAAAGGGTGTCAAACTCCAGGGGGGCATCTCTTCCCTCCAAAATGTCTCATTAGGGTCCCCAGACTTGGCCTCCATCTCTGTGCCCTGCAGTCCAATTTAATTGAGCGACGGCCTCGCCACAGCACACTGCTCTTTTGACAGGAGGGTAAACTCATTCTGTCCATCACATTTACTTTCTTAAGGGCCTCGCAATACGCAGTTTAAATAATTAAATCACGCCTCCCTTTTCAAGCCTGTTTGAGGGCACGGTGGGTTCTTTCTGATGGTTAGCTTTTGACCACGTGATTTAGAGACGCTAGTGGGGTCTTTTTGTTTGTCTTGTTTTGTTATTGTGATGCTACTTCTCCCCCGCCCCCCATAACTGCCCTGAACCTCAGCATAGCACAAATCCAATCAGAACAACTGAAAGGGCAGTGGGTTTTTCTGACAATGGATACGTGGTGACATAGAAATTTGAGACCCTCATCCTGTCACGGTCAGCACTTTCCATTTGTCACCCAGAAAAGTTTAATGCTAGAAGGCAAATCCCTTGTGTTTTATTGCACGTGTTCAATTCCCTCCAGCTGGGATGGGCTTGTCAAAAATAAAGCAAGTCTTTAAAAATGACCTAATAATAAGAGAGAAGTTCCAGGAAGGACTGTAGCTACCGCTTACCTGCAGTGTCCATTTTAAACAATAGATTTCTCTGGGGGAACATGGAGTGATTATAATGAGTTTGGATTTAGTTGAACCTAATGCTGATTTTGCACATTACAGAGATCTGTCATATTTAAGTCATATGCCAGATGAATGCTTTAAAATAGATGCAACTTTGTGTGAATTTTCTATAATATAGCAAAATCTGATTGCTCTATTAATAGCCAAAGTCCTTGGCCTTGAGAAGGCGGGGTGGCAGTGTTTTTAAAATTCGTCATCACTGCATAATTAGTTGTGAATTTCTAAATATTCAAGCTAAGGAATTAACCAGGAACTTGAGCCGTTACCCCTTAGCGTCCCTTTTAATATTGTTCCACAGTCATCATTTCTTTGTGTTTTCCTAATTACCGCAAAACCAATTGTTTTTAACTCAGCTGCCCAGGCTCTCTGTAATTGATTGAGTGTAATCACCTTCAAATGAAGAAAACGCACTTTTAGTTCAGGGAATTGGAGCTGGATCAGGTGGCTGGAGGATAGCCCTCGACCCATACTGAAGCTTCGAGTATTTCATCTGGCTATGGTGTTTTGAGAGTATGGGGCTCAGGGTGGGAGGAGGCACTCTTGAAAGTGAGCTTCATATTGTGGTGATCTGTATACACTGGTGAAGGTTTCCTTTGGATAAGCAGGAAAACCAGAAAGAAATAGGAATTCTGGTTTTTCATTCTCAGATGCCAACAGCATGGCTAGCTTCAAAGAAAAATAGTTTGGGGATATTCTTGTCCCTTCTCTCAAGACCCTATGCCTGACTATCAACATCTGGGAGCACAGCACTGCCCCTCTTCTCCCCCTCCACTCCCCCTCCACCCCCATGTCTAGCACTGGCCTGGACCCAGAGTAAGAGCTGAAAAAAACAGAATGAACTGGTTGAGAGGTAAACCCTCTCCCTTGTTTTCCTTCGTTTCCCAAGCCAGTTCTACTAAGAGATGCTCAAAGAACAAATATCAGAAGAGCAAAGATTCTCAACCTTCATATCTCTCTCTCAGATCTCAAGGGTACGATATACTCTCATCAATAAGAGTAGCTCTTTATGACAATAATTCCGAAACTGGAGGCAGAGGGTATGAGAATCAAGCCAGGAAGCATGGGAAAAAAAAAAAGGGAAAAAAAAAAAACAAAACCCAGGGGATTCTGCTATGCCACCAATAGCCCCCATGAAGAATTGCTATTGAAGAGTAGGTTAAAATTCTAGATCTCTGAGAAAAATGGGATAAATGGATTCCCTACTTTCTCTAGCACAGCCTTGTGAGAAGGAAAAATGTCCTTATTGGATTTCTCTCTGCAGGTAGCTGGTTTGGGCTTTACTTCCTCCTGACAAGGAAAGGCTCAAGCGGATGATGGATGTAACATGACGAGCTAACCAAGGCCTTAAACAGTGCTGTGGGTTAGCTGCACTTTTATTCAACACACATTTATTAAACACCTACTATGTGCTAGGCCTGTGCTAAGTGCAGAGAATAAAGGAGAAGCAATCTTGGCCCTGGGGAGGGAACTGAACGCACGAAAGAAAAAGTAATATCAAGTGACAAGAGACAGAAATAAATACAGGGTATAAGAGGAGCATATGGAAGAGCGACTGGGCTTTGGGTGTGGTTGGAGGAGAGCACCCAGGAAGACTGCCTGGAGGAGGTAAAGTCTGAACTGAATCTTAAGGATTAAGTAGGAGTTAGCTGAGAGGTTAGAGAAGTGCACTGGTATGAAAGCCTTTCCCAGGAGGCAGGACCCACGAGCAAAGGCACAGAGGCCCCAAGCAGCATCGTGTGTTCAGGACATGACCAGCATTTTGGTGACGTATAAAGTTCAAGACAGGAAATGGCAAAAGGTGAAGCTGGAGAGGTTAAGGCCAAGGCCAAAGAGGAACTTGTGAGCCAAGAGGAGGAGATTGGATTTTGCCTGTGGGTGATGGAGAGTGCCATTTTAAAGGATTTTAAGCAGAGGGACCTGTGATGGGATATGGTGATTCAGGGAGGGCAGGGTGGATGATACATTTGAAGGGGTGGAGCCTGGCAGCAGGTTGGCTGGAGCAAGATGTGAGGGGGAGGCAGCAGGGCTGGTAGACCAGATGAGAGATGAGAAATTGGTGGACTGAGGCGGTGGTGGAGGAGATGGAGAGGGGCTGATCTGGGAAGGAAGCCAGCAGCACTTTAGGACTGCCAGAATGTGGAGGATAGAAAACAAAGAGTCAAGGAAAACTCTGAGCTTCATAGTTTTTATCCCTAAGAGGATGGTGGGGAGGCAGATGAATTAGAAGCTTGGGGGAGAAGCCTTGGCTAGTGAGTCTTATTATTATTACCAGCCAGGCCCAGTGGGTTAGGCAGGGCCGAGGCTCCTCTCATTTCCTTCATCTAGAGATTGGGTTTCATTGCCACGATTCCATTCTAATGTCCTTCTCCTCACCCTACCTCTGCCACTCCTTTGCTCTCTCATTCTCCTTCATCTTTCCACCTTTGCCCCTGTTCACGCCTTCTCTGAGGTTAGCAGGAAAGGGACAGCAGTATTTTTGTGCCCAGCTTGGCACAAGGGAGTGGACAGCTCTGTGGAAATGACACCTCAAAATCACGTCTATCTGCTACCTCAGCCGCTGGCCCACCTACCCAGCTCCTGAATCCTGCTCCTGTCACTGACTCCTTGCTAATGACCTGGACTTTTGAAACGTCTTTCAAAGTCAAGCTAAAGAAACCAACCTTAAAAGAAAAGATGTGTATTTACTTTAGGGCTTCATGAGCCAGCAAGGTGGGTTTTGGAAAGTGGGACTCTTTCACCACATTCGGAGTGATGCAAAGAGGCACCTGGGCCTGCAGAGGCCCTGAAGGTGGAGCCACAGCCACTCTGGGCTTTAAAGCCAGGGCCCCCAAAGGCCTGCGGTGAAGGCAGGCTGAGTGGGCAGTGAACGCACAGGGACCTATGGGAGAGGGCCGGGATGGGGTGAGCCGCCTCTGTACACCCTTCTCTACCTGAGGGAAATTTCAGGGAACCAAGGAGCAAAGGACACATTCGAGAAAGAGCAGTTAGCTTGGAGATCATCCCACAAGGCGTCAAGATCTACTGACAAATTCCATTCTGCAAGGTTGGGGACCTCAACTGCAAAACCTTTTTGCCTAAAGAGAAGCATTAAAGTGTGTGTGTGGGGAGGTGTGGGGAGCAATTTCACGTTCACAGTCATGTGTGGTGACAGCAAGATGAAATCACAATTCAAAGGGGATAAATCCCTGGGCAGGATACCCAAGGCATGTACTCCTTTTTAAATTTTTTGGTCTGAATTGTTTCTATTTCATTTTTCATACCACCTTTGCCAATGCCCAAAAGGATAATGGTGGTGTGCCCACCCCAAATGCCCCTTCCCAGGGTTTTTAGGAGCCAACACCCCTATCAGCGAACTGCATACAAGGTTTCCCCTTCAGGGAATCCCCAGTGTCAGCCAGGGCTGCCCTGGCTGGCTCAGTTGGCAGGTGTAGACGACAGGCCCCTGGCCACAAGCTGGCTTTCAAGGTAGGAGACACCCCTTGGTAGAAGCAAGGATTGTCCTGCTGGTTGTGCTATTTCCTGGTCTGCTTCACTTAGACCTCAGGGCCTTCCCCCAGGCAGCACCATTTGCCCAGAAGCTAGAGCGATTGTATGAAAGAAACCGGCTCCTTTCAAAGAGGGAATGGCTCTGATGGGAGGCAATAGGATGAGAAAAGTGAGGAAAAAAAATTTCAGGCTAGGACTTCATTCTGTAGCAGGTTGGAAAAAACAAAGTTAAAGGAGCAATGTTCACTGTTTACCTGGCTCCCCAGCTCTAACTTCAAGTTTCTTCTTTGCCCAGTGCATTGAAACAAGCATATGTTGGGAGATGTTTATGTTAAAACTTAAAATCTAGAGTAAGTTCTCTCCTACCTGGGCACTCTCTCATTTCTCCAAATCGTGTCTGCTTTTACAAATTGCCTCTCTCCCCACCGATACCTCTGCCTCCTTTGCTCCTTATACTGGAACCTCACTGCCAAATCTGAAGGGTCTAGTCTTCTTATTTAAAGTAATAAGCAACATAGAGAGTCACGGAAACTTCCTTGACACACTTTCTATACTTGGCTGCTAAGACCCCACACTCCCCCGGTTCTCCTCCTCCCTCCCTCATCTCCTTGGCTGGTTCTTCCTCTGAATGTGGGAGGACCTTGTTCTCTGGCCAAGCTCCCTCCTTCTTGATCTCACTGAGAGCCACGGCTTTGCATGCCATCTACATGCTGAGGACACTCAAATTTATATCTCCAGACCTGACCTGATCTGCTGAAGCCCTGACTCCCATTGCCAACTGCCTACCAACTCTCCATCTGCCTAGTAAATGGGCATCTCAAACTTCACATGCCCAAACCCAACTCCTGGTCTGCCTCTCCAAACCTCACACTCAGCCTTCTACATTCTGGTGGCTAGCAACGCTAACCCTTTCAGGACCCAAACCTTGTCCCTGCCTTTTCTTCCATCCCCTCTCCAATCTGTTAGTGAATCCTGTTATATTTTCAGCCAGATCTGGAATCAGGCCATTCTCACTCCCTGTGTTGTCCAAAGAGGGGACCACTACCTATGTGTGTCTATTCATGCTTAAGTTAAAAAAATTAATAAAAGTTAAATGAAATTTAAAAAGAGCCACACAAAGGAACGGCCAAGTGAGAAATCTTAGAAAAACAACAGTAAAAATTAAATTAATTTAAAAATTCATTTTCTTAATTACATTCGCCACATTACAATTACTTAATAGCTACCTGTGCTTGTGGCTGGGAAGTGGACAATGCAGTTATGGAACATTTCCACCATGGCAGACAGTTCTGGTAGACGGTGCTGCTCACTGCTTTTACTGCTATCACTTTGGTCCAAGCCACTAGCATCTCACTGCAATAGCCTCCGAGCTGACCTTGCTTCACAGCGCAGCAGCCAGAGCGATCCTTTTCCAACACATTATATCGTGTCACTCCTGGGCTCAAAGTGGTCCAAGGTTCTTTCCATGTCTCTCAGAGTAAAAGCGGCATCTCACAATGGTGCACAAGGCCCTGACCCCTTTGCTCTTCTGACTTCACCTCCCCAGTCTTCTGCTTGTCCCTTCAGCTGCAGCCCCACTTGGCCTCCTTGCTGCTCTTTCACAAAGCCAGGCACGCTCCTGCCGCAAGGCCTTTGCACTGGCTATTCCCTCTGCCTGGATGCTCTTTCCCCAGATATCCTCCCGGCTCACTCCCTCTCCTCCTTCAAATCTCTGCTCAGTGTCACCTTCTCAACGAGTTTTATTCTGACAACTCCCTTTAAATTTGACTGCCTCTCCCAGTACTCCTGCTCTCCTTACCCTGCTCTGCTTTGTGTTTCTCCACAGCACTTAGCTCCTTTGAGCAAACTGTATAAATTTGTTTATTCTTATATCTATTGCTGCCTGTCTGGCAGGGATCTTTGTTCATTTATTCACTGATGTAACCCTATCAGGTGAACCAGTTGGCCCAGAGGAGGCTTTCCAAACAAATACCTGTTCAAGAAATGGGTGAATAGAGTTTTAGAGATGGAAGGGGCCCTAGAAACATTGTTCTTGGCTGGGCAGGTGAGGGCCAGTGAGGTGAGGTTATACCCCTGTGGCCACTCGATGAGACCAAGGGAAGAGTTCCCACCAGGAGCCCAGTCTGGTGCTCGGCATCTTCCTAGGGCAGCCCTGTGATGAGGGTCCCCCTTCCACTTCTCCTGTCACAATGGCGGGACACTCACGAGCCACAGAGAGCCAATGGGGCAGCAGCCTAATGAAATCATCAAGGGCAGTCAAAACTTTTCTTCTTGGTAAGCCTTGGTATGTGTGGTTCAACCTTCGGGCCTGCTCCTATGGTAACTTGTAAAACATAAGAAACAAAGTGGTGACTTCAGATTAATGGGTTTTTCTTACTGGCCAGTTTTATACCCCAGGTGTTAAAAATGCCAGAACTTTGAAAACTGGAAACCCACAAGGTTATTAGAGTACATTTTCTTCTAAAGCAACATATTGGTCTTGTTTTGAACAGATAATCATGGTTTCATCTCATAATTTCAAAATCGGTTATTTGGGAAATGGTTGATTAGTATGAAAAGGATTCTCCATTGCACCATTAAAACATTCCTGACAATCCAGAATGGATGAGAAGAAAAGCAGACACCAAGTCACATTTTGTGTCAGGGACTCCCCTGTCCTCTTGGATCTGTAAGGAAATGCCATCTAAATATAAATATTTTTAAATGCCTTGGGATGATGGTTTTCCTACTGCCAATTCTGATTCAAAATAAATATAGTGAGAGAGCTTCAACCTCTTAACTGAACCTCTTCACAATGGTCTGGCTAATGGGTATAGAGCCACACAGCATCACGTTAGCAACAAGCCTGGAACGCTCAGTCCACCGCTCACCAGATGACTGAACTTGCCAAAGTGTGTAATTAAGAACAAAGTTATCTTTATAGCCATTTCTCCGTGACAGAGATCACTCAATTGGCAATGTCTTTGGGAATGCCAGTTTTGGAAACAAAAGCCTTACAGAATGCACTATGATGTCATGATGATCACACCAGAAAACAGTTTGATGTGCATACACAATCGTCTGCATGTACCCGAAAATCTGATCTCAGGAGAGACATGGAGCTAACATGTGAGATCAAGGAGAGCAGGACAAGCGGCAGAGCACAACAGGGGGCAAAAATCAGCGGCTTCCAGGAAAAGAGGTGCCCTGTAGGCCCACTGAGCCCCCTGGCATAACACGGGGTGGTGCTTTTCATTGCTTTCACTAATTTGCCCCCTCCGGCTGCAAAACCATTATTTTTGTAGTCCTGGTCACTGTCACTAGCTCTGCCACCGCTGGGAAACTACACACACATTCTGGGCACCTTGTCCTAAGTGAGTGATACAAGAACATTAAGATGATTCTCGCAAGTCACAATGGGGCAGAAGAGCCTGTGAGGATGGGAGGCATTCGGTATTTGACCGTCGCTCTGTGCACTGAGTCCCATCCCCGCTGCCCAACCCCCCTGGAATGCCTCTGGTTAACAACACACTGGATTACCCGTTTCACATGGAACTGGTGCAGCCTAGTACTCAATTACCAGAGCTGTTTGAAATGGGCTGCAGTAATGAAGCTAGCAACTGGGCTCTGCCATTGTTTCGGGCACGGGAAAGTCCCTGTAGTCAACCGCTTTGCATTTCACACACTTCTTTAAAGGGTCTTATTTTTCTCAAGTGCCTATTATGAGCTGCTGCTCCGAGCCTAATGGCCTGTTTATTCAACTGATCTCATCAGTGGCTTTCAAGTATCAGAGGGTATTTAAAAAATCAACCTTAGGGACAAAAGAATAAATGTTTGTTTAATTTATATCTTTCTCCCAGTCTCCAAAAAAGGACTGTAGCCTTTAGGAGAGTAAGCAATTACTGACCCCATGTACTCTCTAATTTACTGATGTCTCACGGGTTGGGGGACTCCGACTCCCTTCTTGCTCACATGTACACACAGCCTGGCCCCCGAGGATGTCGCTGGCGTGGCGATAATGGTGTGTTCAGGAATTGCTGAGGCAGTCAACAGCGTACAAACAGTTTCTCCGTCTGTGCGCAGAAGTTTATGACTGGATTCAGGACTACAACTTTTGTGCACAGAACAGGGCAAGTTTGGGTGTTTCTTTTGTTTTTCCAGACTGCCCTGTTAGAGCCTGTCATTCCCCAGCCATCCCAGACAGTTCAGGTATGTAGGACTGGGATGGGTTTCTAACGTTGGTTTGGGAGCGTGTCATTTGTTTTTGGGAATTACAGAAGCACATTTTAGGGTGTAAGCTCCCTCAGCTGGGGTTATAAATTCACCAGTCATTCACTTTATTCCTTCATTCATTTACTCTTTCATTCACCCATTCAACAGATGTTCATCCAGTGCCTATTCTGTGCCAAGCAGAATGCTAGGTTCTGGGGATACAGAGTTCAGGTAGTCTAGCGAGGATTACATCAGCGAAGGGCCACCAGGTCTCCTGACTGTGGGCCCAGAGATCCCTGTGTCTAGTGTTCCAATGAGACTCCAGGTACACTTCCTGGCTATAGTGGGATGCATTCTTTCATGCCTCCATTCAACAAGCACTAACTGAGCCAGGTGCTGTGCTGGGTCCTAGAAATATAAAACTAACTCTTGCTTCAAACGTTTCCCACCTTACAATCAGCGAAGCAGGGGTCTAAGTTCCAAGTAAATCTTAGAAGTTCAGGTGGGATTTCCAGTGGGCAAAGCTGGTATAGGATGGTGAGAAAGGGGGCTCCGGAGGGCTGAGTGTGTGTCAGTGTTGGGGTATATTACGTGAAGAGTGCCCTGCCATGTACGTACAGTGGAAGTCCCATCTGGGCCAGCAGTGAGTGACCATTTTAAAGGGTTTTTTTTTTTAACTTTCTTGGACTTGCTCTCCTCCCCTTTGCTCCTGTCACCACCTGTTGTTTCTAAGCAGACTACCCACATCAGTTATGGGTGTCTGTTAGGGTTTTCTCAAATTTTCAGTCCCCAAGAAAGCACAGAGTCCTTCAGAGCAGCAGCAGCAGTGGTTCTCAAAGTGTGTTCCATGGACCAGTGGCATCAGCATCACCAAACTGGGAATGTTTGGGCCTCAGCCCAGGTACACTGAACCAAGCAGTGGGTTAGGGGGCAACGAGATGCTATACCAAGTCCTCCAGATGATTCTGATGCCAGCTCAGGTTTGGGAGCCACTGCTTTGGAGGAGTCCTAACATTTTTGTGTTTAACATAAGGCATGGAAGAATAGGATGATTTACTCCTTTGCCTCTCAGACCCATGTTCTGTTGCGGCAGCCATTCTGAGCGCTGGTCGTGGAATCTGCAGGGCTCAGTTCTGGTCTTGGCTCCATGGCAACTTTCCTCTGGAGCCTGAGCATGGTCCCATATCTGACTGGGAGTTGGCGTTCTCCTCTGTAAAATGAGGCTGAGAGCCCAGAGGAGCTCTGCCGCTCCCTGTTCATGGTCTTGTTTCCACACAGAGGTGCTGAGGGCTGGAAGAAGGCTCAGCCACATGGGGTATGGGGGCCCTTGGATGGCCTAATCTGGCTGTCTCCCCATCACAGTTGGGGAGAAGCTCTAATAAAAACAGGAATGGGGGCTCCTCATGCCAGGACTGGGACAGCCAAAGGCAGCTGAAGCGGGGAGGGACAAGGGAAGGCTGTGAGCTCTTCCCCGACCCTGCTCCCTGCCACACAGCACCAAAGACGCTGCAGTGGGCCAGCCCCACGATGAGGCAAGAAACAGTGAACAAGTTGAACACGGTCCAAGTCACTAGATGGAAGGGGTGATGGTGGAAGCATAGGAGGGAGTCCCAAATAACACTGGGGGGAGAGCAAAGAGTCCCTGGGCCATAAGTTCATCTAGGTCCCATCCATGTACGTGCCATCTCAGAGTGGATAAAGAACCCATAGCAAACATGATGGGGATTCAAGAAACTCGGCTCTCTCTGACCCTGGCAAGTCACCTGACCACTCCAGACCTCACTTATTCATCCCCCAAAGGAGTATAATGGTACCTGCTTTACCTGCCTCATAGGCACATGATAAAGGTTATATAAATGATGACATAAAGAGAAAAACGAAAAATGTATCATTCTAAAGGGTACCTCTATGCCTTTGGAGAGTGTATGCTTGTTCTACAATGTCTAATCAGAGGACAGCATCTAAACATCAAGAATCTAGAGGAAGTTCAACAGAAGAACTTTGAATCCAGAGTAAGGATATCCTACAAACCACGGTGTTACTTAATAATTAAAAAAAAAAAAAAGGACGAGCTTGGACCTTTGATTTATGTAGTAAAGAAACAGCATTTGACTTAATATGTGAGGTAGGAGTTTACATTTCACAATCAGGAGTGATAGGTGCATGGCGTCCTCTCTGGGCCTTGCCCTTACCTGGGTCTCAGCAGTGGCATCTTCACAGGCCCAGTCTGGAAGCGGCTCCCTTGCCCTTATGGTTTCAGCATATTCAAACAGTGGGCAAGCCTGAGGCCTTGGCTCTGCTTCAGTCTGCTTTTGAGAACTCATTTTCCCTAAATGAGGAAATATATATGAAATCAGATCAGTTTTCATCAGCCCCTTACAAATTGAGGGAGAGAAGGGGACACATTCAGAAATAACTAAAAGGTCCTAATACAGAACAAGCTGGGTTTCCAGCATTCTGTCTCTGGCAAAATGTCTACCTAATTACATCTATCTACAGAGGATGTCCAACTTGGACTCACAGGCAAACTATCCTTTGACCACTTTTCCATGGAATATTGATAGACTTTTCATGTAAAAAAAGGTTCAGTGGGCAAACAATGTGGGGAACACTGAGGTTATTTCTTAAGTAACGTAATTCATCAAATAATAAACAAGTTTCTCTTTTGGAGGATTTCTCAGAGCCTTCAACTGGAGAACAGACATTGACACAGTCGCCAAAAGATACTAGGACTTTGCAGCCTTTCCTGGACATACCTGAGTAGAGAACCCTTATTTTCCTAGAATACCTATTAACATCACTTTGAATAATGTGGTTTGGGAAACTTTTCTCCAGGCCCTTAAAAATCTTGTAGGGCAGTCTCCGTAAAATTTAATGTGCACACGCACCCACTGAGCTTTTGTTAAATTGCAGAAACTGAATCTGTAGGTCTAGGGCGGTGCTTGGGATTCTGCTGAGCTGACAAGCTCCTGGGGGACGCCATGATGCTAGGCCACAGACAACATTGCGAGGAGCAAGGGGCTAAGGCCTGCTCAATAAGCAGAGAATGATTAAAGAAAGGTTCTCTGCTACTCATAATACTAGAATAACCTGGTGAGCGTATGCCTTCTTGAGGCTACAAAGGGGAATTCTGTTAATATCCTCCAGCCTCAGTGATCATGAACAGGACATGCTGTAACTAACAGCCTCCTGACAGCATCTTGCTTGCGAAGAGAAGCTAAGTCATCATGTTTTCATCAGCACTGCATTTTTGATACAGGGAGTAGAGAAAAAGCAATGCAAGTGCATACCTTAAACAGGAAGTGCCTGCTCGCCAGGGGATATTTCCCCACGTTCATTTTGTCCCAGCCTATTCTCCAGCCCTTCGTTTTTAAAACAAGTAACAAATGGCCACAGAGAAAAGACAAGCCTTGGAAATTCGGCCCTGTCCCGGGACCACAGTGACAATATTATTTGGTGGACAGTAAGCTTCAGGATGGGCAACGCCTCTCTACCGTATACTATTATTTCACAACTCTTCAAGACAATTTAATCAAGGCACAAACCTTAGAAAACTGGCACAGTGAATATTAGCAGCAAGATCACAACAAGCTCCCTCCTATCCCCTTCTTATGAAGCAATTCAAGGCTTGTGGTTTCTATTCAATTTGTTATAATGACAGTGTTTAATCATGGAGTCTACTCGGCAGCTTGCCGCTGAATTGAGGTCACACATGTGACCATCCAGGCATAGAGCACATAATCTATAACTAAGATTTCACTCCTGAATCTCCAGAGGCTGTGCATTAATTAACAATGCATTTATAAAAAATAATATGCATTACGGACTTTTAAAATGTAGCCGTGGTCTGGAACAAGCAAAGTTTGCGATGAAATGTTTGCGGCAGTTATTACTGAAGGAAAGAACTCAGCCAAGGGAATAGACCAATCACATCCATTCAAAGATGTTTAATTAAAAGTCTTCTGGACTAATTTCTCAGATGGCTATAATATAATCTCTACTTGCGGCTCCTTTCTAATCACCAAGTCATAAGTGCAAGTCTTCAGTTTAGAGTTCATATGCGTATGCGTGTAGCAAATGCAACATAAGCCACACGTTAAGACTTATTTAGTGTCATCCTGGGCTTCAATAAATATTTTTAATCTTTGGTGAACAATGAAAAAACTTTGACTCTTCATCTGGCCCCATCTTCAATCATGAAAGCTTGTTTCAGCAGACAGCGACTACAAATGGTACTTCTCAACCAGAAGGCCCGCATAGCTCCACGGCAGTTAATGCACAATCTACTGCTGATATATTAAACTAAGTCTTTTTTAGTTCAACATATACATGCATTCGAACGGACAGGAATACGTCAGAAGACACAGGTTTCTGGTGAGACTGCCAACAATAATTCAGCTAAATTTATGTCTGGGGCCTAAACTGGTCTATATCCAAAAAGATAAGATACCATGAATGTGTTTTTTTTTTTGCCTTAATCAATTTAAATATCCATATTCTGGTGCTTACACATTTGTTTCCTTTATATAGGTGCACATGCTTTAACATAATAAGAGTAGACCATGCTTAATTCCTGTTGTCTTACTATTTGGTTGAGGACATGCAGGGATTTTCATGCATCAACATCTGCATCTGGCAGAGATCACTGACTTACCTCCTGGAGGAAAACTTTCCTGCTGCCTGTTTTCCAATTTTGTCAGCAAGTACATTTTTGTGGGTGGGGAAACAATCTGTTTTGAAAGGTGATTGGCATTTTACCTGAGGAGGCCGGTGTGGGGAGGTGGCTTGAAAGAGGCCGTCCCTCTCTGGCAGTCACGGTGGGGTCAGAGGTGGAATGAGCAGCGGTGTTATCCACAGGGCTGTGGCTGTCTGCAGAGGAAGGCACTTCTTGTTTGAGGGTTTGGGCTTTGATGGAGGAAGCTGCTGAAAGGGCTGGCTGGGGAGATGAGAGGGGCTCAGTGTCCCCTGAGGAGTCTGGTTTGCATAGGTATCGTCCCATGGAGCGATTTCCCGATTCTGGGAGGGGGAAGGTTCCGATGCCACTGTCCAGTGTTCTCATCTGGCAGCTTGATTCTGAGACAGAGTAACACAGAAGGGTGAGAGAATGCGGCCATAAAAGGATCGTGAGTATTTGGAGGCTATGATCTGGGAAAGGAGATGTCTAGAAGGAAGAATTTAAGGAGGAGAAAAACCATTTGATGATGGTATTAATGGTACAGTAAATTTCCATGGAGGAGCAAGAAACAGACATTTAATTGAGCATGAAAATATTCCCTCCATGCAATGTGAGGTAAGAAAGCTGGCCTGTCAAGGGCAGCAACAGTCCCGGGTACATACATCCTGGATGGTTTTCTAGAGTTAGGGCAGAAAAGAAACATTCATTAGAGAGCAACAATGATTTTTGATCATGCTTATTTCAATTTGGGAATCATATGACTTCAACCAATTAGGTGAAATTTATTAATGGAAAGAAGATGAGCAATGAACACAACAGATTTAAGTGATGTCCTAACAAAGGCACCTGTGTATCTCTTGCATGAATTATCATCCATTCAGCAGTGAACTCAATCTCTGGCCTCTGGATTTGCCTGTCAGGACAAGTAATTTATACGCTATAAGGGTCATCCCAAAGGGTACTTTACCTGCTGTACCATAACTAATCACGTGGGATTCATTTGACCCTGCTGCCACTTGAAGTCTTATTGAGAAGACTTCTGTCATTTACTCTCACTCTATGCAATGACAAAACTCATCAGTATCATTTGGATTTCCTGTCACTCACAGGATTCCTATACTGTATCTCCAAGAACAAATTAAGTTGATTTCACCATGTGTGTGTGACATATTTGGCTAATTATGTCTCATCTTTCAAAGATTTTATGTACAGACAAAAATACGGTACCTGAAATAAAATTACATATTTAACTTCTAAAATGGTGGTGTGGTTTATCCAAGCCAATAAAACAGCTTCCAAGATCTCACTGCCATCTAGAAACCCTCCTGCTCATGTGATAATTTGGGGATGAAACATCCTTAATTAAGTTTATATTAATAGCTTAGAGTCTAGGACTGTGTAGGGGGCACAGCTCAGCACCCTATTAGGTACCACAGGGGAATATAATAGAATCTGATGTATTCTCTGTGTCAAGAGGGTCAAGAGCTAACATTTCTTTGATGCTTTACAGAACAATGGCTCACAATGTGGTCTCTGCAATACCTAACTGTGTGACCTGGTGTGAGATTTTTAGCTTGTAGGATTTTCAGGTTCCTGATGGGGTCGCTGTGAGGATGAAAATATGCTCACTATTGAATTCTTAGAACTTGGAATCACATCATGAATAAAAGAATGAATGGTGACATATATAAAATGCTTAGTGTGTTAATTAGGTATTAGTAGATATCTAATAGGTAAATGGTTTATCATTAAGTACCTTTCATATACAATCTCATTTGATCCTCAGCAATCAGTATCCAAACTTTGGAAACTGCTCATTCCCTACCAACCTCCTCAAAACCTCTTTGTTGTAACTGAGGAGAATCATGGGAATTTCCTAATATCATAGTAAAAAACGGAGGGGATGGAGTTAGGGGTGGGTACAGAGTTGGTTTTTCTAGTAGATTTAGCACTTGCATTTGGAAACACTAGGAAGATGAAGTCCCTAGCAAAGGAGAGGCTTCAGACTCCAAAGGGCTATTTAGTAGAAAAGTACAGTACCCCTTCTCCAGTATGGTGCCCATAGAACCATCTCAGATCTCAGAGATGGTCATGGGATGCTGGAGTCCTAAATTATGACGCTGTGGCCTAGGAGGTGCTGTCCTTTCCCAGGACGGAGCCCAAGGTGCTAGGTTTTACCCCCATTCATTTCAGGGCCTCCACCTGGTCAGCTTCACTCTTCACCAGTCTTACCGATTATTCATTATCTCCTTTATTCATTTTCTACTCAATTAAGGGGACTTAATTGTCAAGAATGGCCTTTTTGAGGAATGATAAGCCATTTGCAAGGGGAGGTGTTGCCAGGAAAGTGTGACTATAAAGACCCTGCTACCCAGTGTCCTTTCTTCATTTTAGTCTATACAACCATCCTCAGATTTAGCATGTCCATACGTTGTACTTTGGGCCATTCTGAATTGTCTGAAATTTCATTCTCACACAGGAGTAAGGGGACTCATCAGCACCGACCCAGTCTGTCAAGCAGGAAATCAAAGATGGGACATAAAAGCTGAAATGTGATGGACCAGTGTGCCCAGACTGCCAACCGTACACCTGCTCTCAGTATCCTCAGGTCTGCCTCCCCTGAACCAAAGAGTGCTGAGCATGGTGCACAAGAGGTGCTCTTCTCTTTTCACGAAGATGGCTCATCAAACTTCTAACTGCTTACTATAGCTACCAGGAGTTCACTGCTTCCTTTGTACCATCTCTTTAAATCTTAACAACAAACCTATAAGGTAAGCACTATTATTGCCATTTTACAAATGATAGATCACGGCTCAAAGAGGGTAAGCAACTTGCCCAAGGTCATTCGCTATAAATAAAGAGCCTGCATTTAGATCCAGGCTTGTTCCATGATAAATGTCATGCACTTAGCCACCAAGGCTACACTAATTCCCCCCAAAAAGCACAGCTAAATTTCAGAATTGGGGTCTACCCAGGTAAGAGTTGACCACTGAGGCAGCCATGTGAGTAGCAGGTCCAGCCCGGCCCCCGCTTCTCCCCATCCTGTGGTTGGAGTCTAGTGTCGATATCCTCTGGCAGGGCCTCCCGGATCTCTTCAGCTCCTAGAATCTCTGGCCTCCACACCCTTGGATTAGGTCCTGAGACTTCCAAACTGTGGATGGTCTAGAGTTTAACTTGCCTCTTTGGGCTTAGTGACAGGCACTGCTTCCAAGGGCAATGTCTTCCTGGCTTTGTCTAAGAACTCCTTCCTCTCCACATCTTTTGTGGCTCAAGCTTTAGAGAACACTGCATCCAGTCCCCTTAAATGAACACTCCAAAAGCAAAGTGAACTTCTTGGCTGCCTGTTCGATGATTGTGTGGGGACAGGCCCCAGACACTGAAGCCCATATATGTTGGCCTGGCCCATCCCACAAGGCCATGGAGGCAGGTGCAGGAAATAGGGCAGAGGAGGGATTGGGGGTAGGAAAAATGGTGAAGCCAGTCTGGAGTATCTAGTGCTCTTCTGAGGATACCACCATTTTCTGCCATTTGTCACCTTAAATTATTTTCCTTTCCCTTCAACATACAGTTTTGTCAGAGCAGAATCCATAAAGCAAGATTTTTGGTATCCGTGAGTCCTCTGGTTTTCTGAGAATTGTGTGCACTGACATTATGCTCAGAAGCCACCAGCTATTAAGGCCATTTTTTATTCCTAAAACAATTTTAGATGCCAAATGTAGTGAAGGTGAAGGACTCATTTGTAAGTGCTTATGAAATGAGGTATGGACAGTCAGGGGCTCAGGCACCACATGCCAAATTTCACCCTCAAGCAAATTTCTTCAGAATGTATAAAGCTTTGGAAATAGGAGTCTATACCGAAAATGCTGACGCTGTCTTTGTACAGTTTCTTTAAAGCACTGTTAGCTTCTTGGAGTTCATAAAAATTTTTTATATTTTAACCTGAGAAAGTGTTACACACTGCTTCTAAAGCCAAGTTTTCTTCTTGGGGAATTTTAAGGACTCACAAAATAATTAAATGGCCATGGTAGGAACAAAGTTCAAAGAGGCAAGCCTGCCTTGCTTCTTGAGTGAAATGACTCAGTCTTGATGTCTACAAGTTTAAGTTCACATTTGTGGCTCTTAGCTGCCAACAGGTCCTTGCTAATGAATTCAAGGGTTGGGTCTCTATATGGACTAGCTGGCTTCATTCTTCCAAGGTCTCCAATTACATCCCTGACCCTGGTCAACCCTCTCACCTGCTCCGCCTTGTCCCATTTACCTCCTCTCTTTCTCTGCCTCTGTTTCTCTCTCTCTCAAGGTAAGTTCTCTTATCACTACCAACAAGCCCCAGGCATTTCATGGGATGAGCTACAGCAGTGCTTCCTGGACCTTTTCAAGACATGGCACAGGTGGAATACACATGACTCCCTGGGAAAACACCAGCCTCCCTGGGGACCACCTTGCCACCTGCGGGCTGAGTATTCTCTATCCCAGGAACCCATTTAGGGCACATCTGCAGTGTGGACTCAGTTATGACCTTTTAGTGACCCTTCAAATACATTATCTTGCATTTCTTTGGCATGCAAGGAGATGGATACAGTTTTATCCTGCTAGCAGCTGATAGGGAAATATCTATACGGCCCTTGTTGGTTGGAAAGAGACACCTATTACCACCTCCAGGGGAGGCATCTCATGGCATGGAGGGTAGCAAGAGTATAATAATGCCTGCTGTCAGGAACGCAGGCCTGGGGTCCCAAGCCCCTCCACGGTTTGCAGGTGCCGGGGTCATCAACGAAAGCATGATTCATGTAGGCATTGAATGGAAAAACGCTTTACTCACATAGAGAAGAGCCCAAATGCAGTCAGTGTCACTAGTGGGTGTAGGTCTCAATCTGTGGTAACGCAGAGAGGCAGTCTACTGGGCAGCTCCCATCTCCTGTGTTTGCGCCTTGTGCTGTAGTGGAAGCACGCAGATCCCTCCCCACCCGGAAGGGGGCGAGTTGGGTGTCATAAAAGGTGCATACTTTAGCCAGACTGTCCCCAGTGAACAGTTACATGTGCTCAGGGCAAAAGAGGAAGGAATGTGTCTGCAAGACACTTTCTGCTAAGGGAAGCCTTGTAACTCCAGGCACTGTCTAGAAGGGAGTCAGCGCACACTTATCATCTGTCCTACATGTCAGGTCAACACATCTGGTCCTGTTCGCAGGATGTATTCATGGGTCCCAGGGAAAGGTGGGAGGCCATGCTAGGACTGCCCCCTATCACAGGCCTCCCTTTGTGGGAAGATTAAGACAGCTTGGGTAAGGACTATTGTCTAGCATCCTGGCTTCAGTGACAGGGGGAAGTTACTGGCTTGAGAGGGAGATGAGCAGCTTGGGGCTGAGCAGCCAATGAGGTGAGGCTCTGCCTGGGATGGTGGCAGGGAGGAGGCTGTGCAGAAACTATTCCACTGGGGATTTTTACACTGTTTACTTAGGATGTGAGACATAAAATCCCCACTCATCTTGCCTCCTGCAACCAGCAACTTGGCAGTTGGTCTCAGTTTCCTCATCTGAAAATTAGAATATGCTGCCTGCATCATAGGGCTGCTCTGAGGACTAGAAATACATGATAAACACAGTTCACTGCCTGGAACAGGCACATAGTTACTTTCCAGAAAATGGTAGCTATTCTCAAAATGAACATTATTAGACATAAGCATCCTGGGGGCAGAATTGGATTTTATTAATCTCTTTAGGACTCCCATAAAAGCCTATTAATGATTCTATCACTGTCCTTATTTTTCAGTATGGTAATCAAATACATCACGCTGGCAAAGCGCCATGCAGCGGTTGCCTTATTCATTTTCCATCACCACTGCTTAGCACAGTGCCTGACACATAGTCAGGCTTCATTGATGTTTAATGAATGGATGGATGAAAAAACAGCTCTAATCTTTAGAAAGTTCTTCCTTATATTACATTGAACATGAATCTTTCCTTTTGTAATCTGAATCCACTTTTTTTGTGTTCTGACTCCAGCAATCCAGAAAACAGCTGACTTCTTTCTTTTCTTTTCACATATAGCAGACTTCATTAATTCAGATGGCCAGAGGGATAAAATTATTCAGAATTACTGAATATTTTAAAGACTGATTTCTCAATATTTCAAGTCCTTAGAATGAGGTTCAGTGACCAAGACAAAGGTTGGCCCATAGAATGTTATTTGAGCTGGCACCTCAGTCCCCTCCCTGACCTCATGTAATGGCTGAGCGTGAAGTCCCAGGTTGAGCAAAAGTCAGTGTGGCAGCATTACTCTGCCTCTTATCCTCAGGGATTCTAGATGAACAGAGGTCGCCAATGCTGAATGTTGGCATTCCATATAAGGCCAGGTTTCTTAACAGTATGAAGAAGTTCTTACAGGGTTAAGTCCCTGGGGGCCATTTGTAGTGAGTAGATGGGATTACTCAGTGTGACAGTTGGAAGCTGGAACTGAGAAGATCAATTCCTTAGATTTAATCTATTCCTGTGTGTATAAACCTATTGTAGGTGGGTCCTTTTGATTAGATTCAGGTAACAGACTTTCGTTTATATTAGGTCTTAATCCTCTTACTGGAGACCTTTATAAATGGAGGAATAAAAAGCCACAGACACAGAAAAAAGGGGCAGAGAGAGAGAGAGAGGGGATTCTAGAAGTTGAAATCAATGAACCTGGCAGAGAGAAAAGCTACAGATGGAACAGCTTGATGTTGAAAGCAATGAGGTCCGGGGGAGACGGCAGGGATCGAGCCCGGCAGAAGCCACTATTGTGCACTGCCATGTGAAAGGAATCCAGGACCACCAGCAGCCAGTCCTTGGGGAGAAAAGCATCCCCTAATGAAGCCTTGATTTGGTCATTTTCACAGCCTGAGAACTGTAAGCTTTTAACCTAATAAATTCTCATTGTAAAAGCCACCCAATTCTGGTACATTGCTCTCAGCAGCTTTTAGCTAACTAAAACACTCAGTAATTTCCTTTATGTATTTATACAAAACAGTCAGTTGCTCTTTGTTAAAACAATTTGTCCTCTTAACTGGGTTGACTATGCTTCCTCCAAAGTTGTTTACACTATTTCCTCACACAGCAACATTATATTTATAAATAGCTGCAATGGGAAAGGTTTACTTCCAACACGGTCTCAGTGATTATAAATTTCCTAGTTAGTGGAATCCGAATTAGCAAGGGTTTTGGGTGTTTGAGAGATACCACTAACCAACTTGTTTCTCCGCCTTCTCTCCTACAGATTGAATGTTTCAACATTTTTTTTTTCCTGGGAGATCTTTAATCATTTGAATTTGTAAACCAAAACTCTTGATATTATTAGTGTCCCTATCCAAAAGCACATTATAGGAGAGCTTAAGGAAACCTGACTTCTAAACCACACTGCATATTCAGAATGATGAAATGAAAAAGAGCATTGGCTCCTGAGTCAGAAACAGTGGACTGGAAGACCTACTCGGCCATCTGCTGGCTGTGTGATAACATATGATTTTCTTAGCTCTTCTGAACTCATACAATTATAACTCATTTTTAATAAGCTTGGCACCATGCTTAGCACAAAGTAGGTGCTCAGTAAGTGTTTATGAGGGGTTGTCAGGGAGTGGCATGGGCCCTGGAGGTACATATTCCACTCACTGTGGTGGAACCCAAGGCAAACCAAACTTCCAATTATGTGGTTAGTGTTATACTGCAACACCTGGGTACATTTCATGAAACAACTATCCTGGTTATTTCCTAAGCAATTACTTTTTGGCAACTACTTCCTTGAGGGTTAAATGCTCGAAAACATTAATGAGCAACTAATGAATACAGATCAAAGTGCTTGGAGTGGTTGCAAGCTGCCTCCTGTATAGAAAGGAGAAATCCATTTTGGGGCTGGCCTCCTGAAAGGCTTTTATAAAGGCCTAAACAAATGATGTTTACCGATGCTCTTTTGTTCATAGACTTATGACATTTTCAGGGAAAATTCCCAAATTAGTATGTCATGATTTTCAGTTAGGGAAGTTAGAGCACACCTATCCTAAAAGATAATACTTGCCTCTGTGCAATGATCTCTCCTATGGATTCAAACAAACTACTTTAGTAATCATATGTTTTTCCTCTTTGACCCTCATAAATCCTAGAAAATAGAAAACTTTCAAACCAAAATATATTTTACTTTGAAAACTCCCACCATATCTACAAAAGTTTCAACCAAACATGCAATAAAGACCCAACACAATTCACCAGTCAGAAAGGAAAGGTAACTTATGGGAGTTTAATATTCACACCATATTACTGATTGGCCCACTTTGCATGCAAGTTATCATGTAAATAAGTCTTTGGATGCTTTTTCTCCAGGTTCTTAAACATCTATAAGCTACAAGTGGTATTGGCAACAGCAACTTAAACTACAGATGGGAGAACAGAATTCTTTATTTGCACATCCTTCTCTTCATCTGTATGGATGAAACAAACTGAAAAAACTAAGCTTGTTGCCAAAGCCACATCAATTAAATGTAGGTTATTCATTCTAAGTTTATCCCATGGTTTCATCAAAGTAGTCAAAAGTGACTATATTAGTTCTTTATTCACATTGGGTAACTTTTGCCCGTGGCGTGAAGGCAAGCTTCTGGAAGTTTAAATTTAGTTTGGTGGTTTTGGAATGCATGAGAATATACTGCCCCTAATTTCAAATTAGATTTAAGCTTTCTGAGATTTGAAAAATATGTGGGCAAATGTAAACTTGTTTTCCAATATCTTATGCTGTCTTTGGTATAAAAGAAGACAGAGATATTGGGAATCCGCTCTACTATATAGGGAATGAAGGAGAAAAAATGTAGGGAATTAATATGAAAAAAACTGAAAAAGGAAAAGAACAGAACATGTTACTCCATTGTAAAGAGAAAGAACAAGTTATTTAAATCAATATAAGAAGTGCCATCTTAGGCTGGGTTGGCATCCACTAAATCCAACATTTTATATCTGCTAGTGACATCACACTTTATATTGTGTTAAGGTGTGACTCAGGGATATAAGCTGGAAAAGGTGAGAAATGTGTTCTAAATGCCCATGTTGACCATGAATTCTCAGAAATCTTTCTTGAGTTTATTTACATATTCAGCTAGTATGACCCCTGAGTAAAAATCCCCTAAGTTTGCTATAAGTCCTGTTCCTTCCTGCCACAAATCCTAAATTGACTTTTCTAAGCTTTGGAAACGGCCCTTGGTCTAGTATTCTGGGATTTGTTATACAACTCTCAAAGCCCTTCTTGATTTTACAAATTATGATAATCACCCCTATACTTTTATCTCTCTAGATGAAAAATCTTGACACCTTTGTGTAACTCCTTCACATCTTGCTATGCCTCTATGCCTTTCTTGAAAAAAAATGGTCAGACTTGTATGCAATATTCATCATGATCTATGAGAGTAGATTCATGTAACTGCTATGGCTCACTGTCCAGCATTTGTTTTCATTGTTAAGCTGACCTAGGAGCAGACTTAGGTACTAGGTTCCTACAGCCTGTTTGAGAGTCATCACTTCTTGCTCAAAGCCCTTGTTTGTGAAAGTACAACGTGGATCCCTCCCAACTCCCCACAATATAATGATTGCCACATAATCATTTTCCTTCCCATTAAGTCAAGTGTTGTCTTCCTTTATTTGACATTTTTCTAACTGAAAAAAAAAAAGGCAAACAATTTCATTAGCAAAACTGTCTGGAGTACATTTGTAGAAATTTGGTCCCAGCACTGATGACTGATCACCATTATTCTAACTGAAGAAATTCAGCTTACCTTTCCCTTTTGTTTTTTATTGCTCTTGCTCATTCTCTATCCATAACAAAATAACAAAATTACTCAAACTTCAACCTTTTTTTGACCAATCTAATTTATAATTTAGTTGTTTGCTTGTACCTTCTTTTAATCCACTTTTGGGCTGGTACTTATAAAAGGCATTTTAAAGGTCTCAACAAATGATGTCTACTGATTTTCCTTTGTTCACAGACTCATTACATTCCCAGATCACATTCCCAAATTAGTAAGCCATAATTTCCCCTTAGAGAAAGTATAGCATATTTATCCTTAAAGGTTATACTTGTTTCTGTTCAATTATCTATCCTCTCTTATAGATTCACCCCATCTCTAACTGTCCTACCAAAATGAAGTGAGAAGTTGAACAATTACCTGGTGAATCTGATAGACATAGATGGCTATTATGGATAATTATGGCTCTCTAAATCTCTCTTACTCCATATCAGGTTTGCTGAATTATATGGACAACTACCTCTACTCTCATTTCCACTTGCCTGGATAACATCTGCTTTGATAAGACATGTGAGAGAAGGGAGGAAAGAAAATAAATTGGGGCTGAAGTGCTGTAGGAAGAGTTTCAAAATAGTCTTATTTGGCAGGAAATACAGAGAATCATGGAGGAGATTTAGACCTAACAATTTAGTAACTGATGAAGATATTTATATGCGGATTGGCACTAAAGCATTCTATGTACTATTTTTTCAATTAAATTTTCAATTAAAATTTTAAATTTAGGTATTCTAAAATTATAAATTGTTTTAGTTGGCTTATATTACTATAATTACTGATACTTAATGAAAGACTCTAGAATGATATGATTTTAGAGTGCATTGATGTTTTTCTCTGTTGGTCTCTGTATTTCACCAGTATTAATTATTTTTCAAATGAGATGTAGGAAAAAAGAAAGCTCAAATCTTAATAGTCTTAAGCTTTTTATTATTTTAAAAATATCCATTTTAATATACCTTCCTTGCTTGGTAAGGATTTTAATTATAAGGTGATCTATTTTAAGTGAATATTAAAGGATCATTTATTTTTCTTTTATGTGACTGTAGTTGAAACGTGAGTAAAGAGAAGGCTAAGGTTGAGATGAGCCTACATTTCCATTTCAGCTGCCACCCTCCATTTACAAATATTCCATGGTTTTCTCTACATGAAGATAATAAAAGAAGTAATGAAATCCAACAGACCATAGGATATGGATATGGGTAAAAATAATATAGATTTCTGTTTCTATCCAAGGAGGATTAACTGTTATAGGAAATTCCCTCCTGCAGTCAACAACTAGAAAACTGGAATATATGAGTGTTTGTGTATGTATGTGTGTATGTATATATATACATATGCACGCACGCGTGCACACACACACACACACACACACACTGTGTTCAAATACTGGGAAAACTGGTATAGAGAACTTGATCTTTGAACAGGGGAAAAAATGAAGCAAGGTCTACAACTTTCCAGTTAACTTCATTGAGACTGTTTCTAGACAATAGCACATAGAGAGTTCAATAGAACCTGGAAGATTTGTGGAATTTAGGACACATATAGGTGTTAAGGGTGATCAAGGCAGCTAGGATTTGCAGGACAGAGTTCTGGAGAGGAAGAAAAATAGCAGAGGTTTCCCTACAGTCTTTGGCTGAGTACTCATCTGTGTATGCCTGGGGTGAAATTCATGAGGTCAGAGAAAAAATACTATGAAGCAGTGGGTTGAACAATTCCTGGATCACACACAAGGTTGAACATAGCTTATGCTTGCACCATCAAGAAAGGATGGACCTCCTAATACATGGGCACAGGGTAGAATCCTCAGAAGAGTTAAGCCTTAGTAGTAAGGCTAGAGTAAACCCATAATAAAGGCAGCAATGGACTTGTTATAGCAAAACTTAAGAGCAACTTTTAAAAAAATAAAGCAAATTGTCAAGTAACTTAAATGGATCTCATAATAAAGGGCAAAAGTCTTTATAGGAATATAACAAAATTCAGCATTCATTAATGTGAAATTCACAATCTTTGATATCCAATCAAAATTCACAGGCATGCAAAGAAGTAGGAAAATATGATCCATATGCAAGAGAAAAATGAATCAATAGAATCCAACACAGAAATGAGAGAGAAAATGAAGCTAGCAAACACAGACTTAAAAATGGCTATAATGTAAAGGAAAGTTACATTTTGAGGAGATATTAAAATAATAAAAATACCCAAATGGAAATTATAGACAGGGGAAAAACTACATTTGAAATGGAAAATATACTGTATAGGATTAAAAGGTGGTTAGACACAGGAAAAAGAAATACAGTGAATTTGAAGGCATATGTACCCAATACAAATATAGACTACCTAACATAAAGCAGACAGAGGGAAAAAAAAAAAAAAAGACTTGGAAAAAGTAAACAGAACACCAGAACCTAGAGGTCAATATAAAGTAGCCTGTTTGTGTATAGTTGAGAGTCCCATAAGGAAAGAAAAGAGTGAGAAGAACAAAAAATGAGAAGAAATAATGACTCCAAATTTACCAAATTTGATGAAAACTATAAACCTAAGATCTGAGAGGCTCAATGAAACCCAACCAGAAACAACATGGAGAAAACCACACCAACGCACATCATAATTAAACTACTAAACAACAGTGATAAAGACAAATTCTTAAAAGGCAGAGAAAAAAGCTGAATTCCAGAGGAACAAAGCTGACAGCAAACTTCTTGTTGGAAATGATATAAACACCAAAGACAATGGAATAAGATATTTAAAGAGCAGAATGGAAAAACATGCCAGCCTTTAAAAAGTTAATTTCAATTAATCAATATTCAAATAATTTCAAAAATTAAGGAGAGAGTTCCAGTTGACCAGGATAGTGGGTTCCCTTCCCCCAGAGAATCTTTGAACAACTAGCAAAAATTAGCAAAGCCTCCTTCTTCAAAACTCTGGAAAACAGTTAAAAGTTTGTAGTAACTAGAAAACTGACAAAACAAGAAAAAGCAGCCCGAAGTATGGTAGGAGAAACTTGTGGTGCTCTTGCTAGTCCCTCTCCTTCACCTCCCCAAAGTGGAGTGGAGGCAGCCTGGGCTCCCATTGTGGATCCCTGACCATGTTCCAGAGGGAGCACGGTAACTCATATGTATATACTGGGGTACTTGTATGTCAGTGCCAATCTATCTATGGAAACATGAAAGACTGAACCTGGAAACATGTTTTGAGCTCACCCTCCCAGAATTTGGCCTGAAGGCAGACAAGCAGCTTGCAGACAGCTAAAGCAATGTAAGACACAATTAATTTGACATGGCCTGCAGCAAAGAATTACCTGCATTAAGATATACAATAGAGTAATCATGAAGGGGTAAAAGCCAATTTCAAAGGGAGTAGAGGGGGCAATCAGACTTCTGTAAACTATAACAGTAAAATTCCTCCAGCCAGAAATAAGCACAGACTCAGGAAAAGAAGCTAGATAAGCCAGAGACAGCCCTACACTTTGCATTCACTTCTGGATGCTCATCTTGATAGGAGGGATAATATCTGAAGTAAAGCCAACCAAAGATGAGCCAATTTACAACACTGTGAAAGTTAATTTTTGCTTTTGTTTGTTTTTTTTTTAGCTCCTGGCACTCAAGGGAATCTCTGTGTTATTATAGCTGAATATAAACTTAAGGAACAGGCAACTCAGGGAATAAATTCCTGAGTTAACACTTTAAAATATTAAAATGTCCAGTGAGCAACCCAAGATTACAAGACAAAGAAACAGGAAATGATGGCCCATTCAAAGGCACAAGATAAAAATCCAGAAGCCTTCAATGAAGAGGACCAGATTTTGGACATACTGGACAAAGACTTTAAAAAATGATCCCTCATATGCTCAAGGAGATAAAGGAAAACATGGAGAAAAACTAAAGGAAATGAGGGAAACAATGAATGAACAATATAGGAACTCCTTTGAGATTCTCAATAGGAGCCAAACAGAAATAATGGAGTGAAGAACACAATAAATGAAATGAAAAATTCTCTAGAGAGATTGGAGATGGCAGAAGAATGAATCAGTGATAGCAAAGACAAGGCAATCAAAATGATCCAGGCTGAGGAGCAGAAAGAAAAGAATTTAAAAAAGTGAACAAATCCTAAGAGATTTGTGGGACACCATCAAGTGTACCAATATACATATTATGGGATCCCAGAAGAAGAAAAAGAGAAAGGGGCAGAAGAAATATTCAAAGAAATAGTGACAGAAAATTTCCTAAATTTAATGAAAGGCATAAATATGTGTACTCAAGAATACCAACAAACCCCAAACAGGATAAATTCAAAGAGAACCATGCCAAGACACACAGTAATCAAACTTTCCAATTCCAAGGACAAGAACAGAGTTTTGAAAGCTGCAAGAGAGTTATGTGCAAGAGAATCCCAGTAAAATTAAGAGCCAATTTCTCATCAGAAACCATGGCGGCAAGAAGGCAGTGGGACAAAATATTTAAAGTGCTGAAAGAATATAATTGACAACCAAGAATTCTATATCTGGGGAGACTTTCTTTCAAAAATGAGGGAGAGATTAAGACATTTACTCCCAGCAAAGGTAACCATATGGGTTATAATAAATGTTAATATTATTGTATTTTTTGGTATGTAACTCCACTTTTTAGTTCTTACAGGTTCTAAAATGCAAGGGCATAAAACATAATGATAAATCTATAGTTTGGAAATACAGTGTACAAATATATAATTTGCAACAAGTACAGCAAAAAGGTGGGGGGATAGAAGAGTACTGAAACAGTACATGTATATGCTATTGAAGTTAAATTGGTATCAAATCAAACATGACTGCTATAGACATAGGGTGTTAAATTTTAGCCCCATGGTAAACTCAAAGAAAACATATTAAAAATAAATTCAAAGAGAAATAAGAAGGGACAGAAATGGTATAATACAAAAGATAAATATGAAATCAGGCACTAATGGAAGGATTGAGGGTCCAAAAGAGGAGTAAGACTTACAAAGACAAAATATCAAAATGGCAGAAGTGCAGCATTATCAGTAGTTGTTTTAAATGTAAATAGATAAAACACTTTAGTCAAAAGGCAGAGATTGGCAGAACGGATTAAAAAACATGACCCAACTATGTGCTGTTTATATGAGGCTCAGCTTACATTCAAAGACATAAGCAGGTTGAA
>JAQZBX010016896.1:0-36062 GCA_029593785.1 Cabassous unicinctus
ATATTTTTTTGTAATTGCAAGCGCACCAACCCCACTCTCCTGGTACCAATTTGTATTAGTCAAGGTTCTCTAGGGAAAAGAACCAACAGAGATGTCTGTAAATATTATAGGATTTATAAAATTGTCTCAAGTGATAGTAGGGGTGCACAAGTCCAAATTACAGAAGGCAGGCTGGAAGCCAGGGAGTCCGATGAAAGCCCTCGATGAGTTCCCTAGGAGATGCTGGCTATCTGAAATAGAAATGGAAATTCTCTACTCTGAATGCTGAAATCACTTCTCCTTTTAAGGCCTTCAACTGATTGGATGAGACATCATTCATTGCTGACAGCAATCTTCTCAGCTGTGTAGATGTAATCAACCATATACACAATCAACTCACTGATGATTAAAGTTGATGAAATGCCCTTGTATTACAATTAGTCCAGTGCTTGCTTGACCAAACAACTGGGCACCATTATCTGACAAAGTTGACACATTAGCCTAACCATCACATCAATGGAACTCTGAAGAGAAAGGAGAGGCCATCATGGGCATTGCCATGTCACAGTAAAGCCAAGGACAAAGGATTGTTAGCAGTCAGCCCCAGAAGCCATAGTTTTCTAGGAAAAGCCTTGCCTTGATTTTGGACTTCTAGCTTCAAAACCATGAGCCAATAAATTTCTGTTGTTTAAGCCAATCCATTGCATAGTATTTGCTTTAGACCAGGAAACTAAAACATTATGTTAGAATACATGAACTATATAATAAAATGTGGTAAAATAATAACTACCAAAATACCTAAGTGTTGATACAGGTCAATGTGGGTAAATGTGGGTTGAGAGTCATGTAAATGATGGTAATCTTTCACCAATGAAAGCAAATATCTGACAGCTAATATTTCAAAAGCAAGAAGAATTTTTTTGCCATTACTTGAATTTTCCTGTTTGAAAACACATTGGATTTTCCACGAGTATTATAATTGCTTAAATAAGGATTCAGTGTAGATTTCACTATACCTTTCAAATAGAGTAGAAAATAGATGAAACATCTTCAAAAGCAAGCTTTTGGTCTTTGGCTGGAGAGAGAATCTTACTGAGAGAGGCACATTTGGTAAAGTTGTTCAGTATTCTTCTCATTAACCACAGAGAGAAGCAGAGGGAGCAGCCAGAAGCTGAAAGTCAACAAAACCAAGAAGCCAGGAGAGGCCAACATGTGTATTGCCATGGGACAGAAAAGTCAAGGACCAAGGATTGCCAGCAGCCAGCCTTGGAATACCACAGTCTTCTGGGAGAAACATGACACCTTGATTTTGGTATTTCTCCTAGCTTCAAAACCGTGAATCCCTATAATTTTTGTGTAACATTTATGTAATCTAAGTATTAAAAAAAAATTTTTTTTAATAAAAATAAATAATAAAAAAAACGTGAGTCAATAAATGCCCATTGTTTAAGCCAACCCTTTGCATGGTATTTGCTTTAATGGCCCGAAAACTAAAACAGGGTCTGATGCAGCTTGAGCAGCATATCCGAAACTGTCAGCAGTAGGCACTGGTCGTGGTGCAGCAGTGAGGCAGCAGCAAGCCTTGCAGCGCAGCGCAGACATTTAACCAGGTGTCAGAGTGAGTGGGTGTCAGTCTGCCTCTATCTGGTACTAACAGATGTGGTGACTGCCTGGGGCTTTTATGCCTCAGAGATCTGGTTGACAATGTCCTTACAGGGGAAATGTCACCCTGGAAGGCAACGAGCAAGTCTGTGTCATATCATCACACAGATATCTGGTTATCACTTATGACACAAATAGATTTTTCTCAATTTGTTTACATTCTAAATGTGGTCAACATGTTTATAGAATATTTGGGGTTCAAGATCACTAATATCACCCCAGTATACAACACTGTTAAACAGATACTTTAAAAAATAGCAATGAGAATGAGGATGATTTCAATACTAAACCATCATTATGGAGGACACTTGCTATTCCTTAGCCAAGACTCATTCTCCTCTTCTATTATCAGCAGCCTGGTCAATCACCCCCTTTTCTGACTCTTGGTTCTCCCCCACTTCCAGTCCCAGAGATGGCCATTCATTCATTCATCCATCTCGGGTACTGTCCTAGGTGATGAGGATACAATCATGAACAGAGCAGATAAAAGCCCTATATTCAAAGAGCTTACATTTTAGTTGAGGGAGAGAAAGACAATAAACAAAATAAATAAGTGAAAAGTCTGGTATGCTATTTGATTATAAGTGCTATAGTCAACCATGTCCTAGGTGTTGTTCCAGATGTGGAAGAGATGGATCACATAAATCCTGGGAGCTGCTTTCCAGTGAAGGAGAAAGGTATGTAAACACAATTATAATACAATGTATCAATTGAGTCAGAGAGCAGGGGTGTGTACTGAATGCTAAGTGACTAACCCTGCTTGAGGGCATCAGGGAAGATTTCCCTGACTTTCGGTTTGGAAAACACAGTATTGTATTATAGAAAAATAGAGATAGCTATCTTCAAATGATAGCTCCTGGCAGCTGCCCCCAGATCCCCAGCCAGAGTTATCACAGGCTCCTCCTCGTGCCTGCTTCAGCTTGTACAGTCATTCCTTTCTCTGGTTCAGCACTGAGGCCAGAAGCATCGCTGGGTGGAGAGCTCCTACTTGGATCCAAAGACGTTGGAGGAGGCAGAAGGAAACACGCTCACCATATCCAGGACCAGTCTATGAGACCCGGGGAGGACATGGTCAGCGGACAGTGTCTTCTTGTGAGCGGTCTGCCTCTCAGCCGAAGCCTCAGTCTTCATGAAGTTGGATCCTAGCTGGGCCTGAAACCGCAGTCAGACTCATCTATGTCTCTCTTCAAATGGGGAGCAAGCACTCACTCTATTTCATATACGTCTTTGCACGAGTCCCCCAAGACTGGTGTGTGTCTGACTGCTGACTTTGTGTAAGGGCTTCCCACACCATTCAGTGAGTAAAATTAAATTGCAAATGAAGTGCTCCAAAAGGCAAAATCTCTGCCTCAGGAGATGTTGTTGCTTATTAGGATGATTTTGGAGTGGACAGACTAGGATTCTAATCCTAATCTCTTCTGTGTGACCTTGGGAAAATTACCTAACCTCTCTGAATCTCTTTTCTGTATTTGTAGGTAAGAGTTGTTGTAAAGGTTAAAGAGGTAATCAGATAATGCTTAGCACAGAGGCAGGAACGTATTTGCTCAGTGTAGGGCCACTATCACTACTATTAAGGATGGAAACTACAAGGAAGATAGTTATAGCTCAGTAAAGGAAAAAAAGACTATTTAATCATTACAACTCAACAATAGTCTAAACAGCTCCTTTTATAGGTAGTGAGCCCTCCATCGCTGGAAGGATTCAAGTAGCAAGATTGGAGTAGTTTCTCCATCAGAAATTCCTGCAGTGGATGAGAGGTGGAACTAGATAAACTTCATATATCTTCCAGAGGTGAAGTTTGCTGAGGTTGGTTCTGGGGGATAGATTAACAATTGGGCACTTGGATTTCTTAACTTTAATCTTTGGGAAGTTATATCATTGTGCCTTAGTTGTCTTATTTGTAAAATAGTGATACAAGTAGAACCTAATGTGCAGAATTATTGTAAGGATTAAATGAGTCCATGTTTATTTAATAAATTCTAAGAAGCTCTCAATAAGTGCTAGTCATTATTTCATGGACAGTAACTCCTCTCATCTTCTGGTCTTAGGTGGAGACAATGCTTCCTAATATCTGCTCCAGGTTTCAATGGTCTGGGACTAGCTTAAGGTCTCACCTAGTATTTTTGATATATTTCTCTCCATGCTTCCTCCCCCCACTGCCAAAAATCCACATTTTTATTAAATGGAGTTATTAAAGAGAAAATTTAAGCAACAGCATTAGTGCTTCTGGGCCAGTAACCAGCACCCACACTGAAGGTTTTGAACTCTGGAAATTGCAGGAAGATGGAGGCTGTTCAATGCCCCTCAAGACTCCTGAGGGACAGATTAGTTAATACAGTACCTCCCAAAGGCTTCAGCTTAGCTCTCAGAGCAAAGGTAGATGGCTCAACCCAGGGCATCTTGCCAAATGTGTTTGCAGAGCAATCTCCTGATTTAAAAGCCCCAGGGAGAAAGCTCCTTTACATAAAGTCAGCAGTACACACACACACACACACACACACACACACACATCTTGAGAAAATTGTGCTTAATGAGTCACAGTGCTGACAGCTGTGACCAAGACAACTTTGAGCACCACTCATATTAGATGTCTCTTTGTCCCTCACTCTCCCTGATTCTAGGAAATCCTCACTACACCTCAGGGTCCTTCTGTCTTCTTGCTATCTGCAACCCCTCCCTGCTGGAAAAAGAGAGAATGATTTACTATTAGATTCTACAATTTTGGTTGATTGAAGACACGTTGCCCGAAACTCATGAATACTAAAGTGTTCTTTCAGCCAGGTGCTAGCATGACACAGAGGTTTGGTGTGTCTGTGGGCCTTGCATCCAGTTCCCCTTCTTCTGGGAACAGCATATCTATTCTCCTTTAGAAACCCACCCCTTCCTAGCGCCAGGCCATGTGGATCAGGTGGCTCTAACTCTTCCACTGATTTCAGAGATGGGCACATTATGCACACCTGGCCAATGAGTACCACATGCCTGTGGATCAAAGAGTTAGACACAAGATCAAAGCTGGCCAAACAGAGTTAATGGACTCAGAGCTAATGAACAATCAGGACTTTTGCTGATAGGCTGTCCTTTCAAAACTGCCAGGGATGACGAAAGAGATGACCATGTGATTAGAGCTCACTTGAGAATGAATCCAGCACCAAGGAAAACAGATCTGAGAAAGAGAACAAGCCTAAACTATGATGATGTTGCTTGAGCGCCTAGATCCAACTTTACCTGAAGCTTATCACCCTTGAATGTCTCATTACATAAACCAATAAATTTTCCTTTTGCAACTGAAGGACATCTGACTACTACAGCTGGGAAAAAAACTTTTTAACTGTTGAATGGAGATTTATTCTCTTTGCCAAGGACAACTTAAATTTTGGGAGGCCTATAGAAGTAACTTTTTAAATGAAAATATATACTGGGAGGGCAGCCTCTGTGATTCTGTATTGTGTGGGTGAGGAAATCTACCTTGAGAAGATAAGGCTGGGTAAGAACTGGGCATATGAAACACAGAGCCAAAGTGGAGATTTGGGGGCCTCAATAAGGGCCATGAGAGAAGCCAAGGAGAGCAAGGAAGGAATATTTTGGGTTAAAGGAAGATTCTGTTCATAGGATCATTACTCTGTCCTTACACCAAAGTACTTAGAAAACATCTGGCACATTGCAGTAGTGCAATGATTATTGTAATTGCCATTATTATTATTTATAGATAGTGGCAGGGAAGAGGTAACCCAAGACCACCCAGGAGTGTACTAATCAGAATTCTTTTGGTTTCAAGAGACCAAAACAACTCAAATCAAACTAGCTTAAACAGAAAGGGAAAATTCATTAAGGTTCAGAGCAGAGGCTTAGATGAATCTCAAGGCAATCGAAACCATGGATTAAAACACTATAGAAATCTGTCCTCTACTCCTTTCCATTTTTCTTAGTGTGTCTATCATTTTTTCCTACATCCTGGATTTATTCAAACAACAGGGGGAGAAGGAGGTCAGCACACCTCACCACCAGAGAGGAGCTGACACTCCCTCTGCCTCTTCATTCCCAAGTTCCAAAATCTCCAGGAAGGTATGTGATTGGCCCACCTGAGTCAGGTACTGAAAACTGAGGAAGGGGCCAAGATGGACAACCTATAGCAGACACTGTCAGTGCCCTGCCCAGATCCTTCAAACCTTTCTCTTCCAATTGCCAGCACCTGCTCCCCCAGAACCGTGCAAAGCTGTTCCTTCCCAGTTAGAGGCTGACCTGAAGTGCTGGGATAGTATCAGCCCCTGGGAGTAGCCCTCAACAAAAAACTGTCTGGATTTGGTGTATAAATACCCCTACTCCCTCACGCCTAGGGGAGACTAGTTCATTTGGTTTGCACTGTTTCCTAGAATACACCCAAACATTATGCTCTGGTCGCTTTCTGGGATAGCTGGCACTATTGGCTGCCTTGCCTTCCCTCTGTCACTTAGCAACTCTTCTACCAAGGCCCCCGGCACAGCCCAAGTAAACTACTGTCTCAGGTCTGCTTCTTGTATCAAACTAAGACACAAGCCCAAGAAGGACCAAAAGCAGGCATGAAATGCCCAAATACAAATCCAGGAGAATAAGGATGACAGGTTGAGTAAATAAAGGAGACGTTGGTCCTGGGCAAAATGCCTGAGACAGGGGCTGCTCCTCTGACTGGCTCTACAGCTCTCTGTGTCAAGGTCTTGGGCAGGGAAGTGGGCAGTTACATGGACAACACTTG
Source organism: Cabassous unicinctus (assembly GCA_029593785.1). Classification (NCBI taxonomy): domain Eukaryota; kingdom Metazoa; phylum Chordata; class Mammalia; order Cingulata; family Chlamyphoridae; genus Cabassous; species Cabassous unicinctus. The sequence continues at coordinate 6,371 of JAQZBX010016896.1, forward strand.
AGACCGGACAGATATCACAGCGTGTTTCCTGAAACTGGAATTTCCCACCAGTCCTGCATGTGTGGCAGTTTGGTGCATGTATGCTATGGCTGGCGGGAGCCCATGCCTGTGTACAAGCAGTCTTCTTTACATCACCTCCTGGCTGCCTCCCATTTGGTTGGCTCTGTCTGAACACATAGCAGTGACTCAGTGTGACTCCATGTGACTCAGTCATTTCATCTGGAACAGAGAAAATGAGGCCCTGGAGATGGGGTAGGAAATTTGAAGGCCATGGTGCTCTATCTACTTGTCAGAAAAATATTTAAATATAAATAAAAAGGGAAAGTGGGATTTATGGCATGACAGTGACAGAGAGAAAAACATGAAATGTGAAGGCTTCTGTCCCTGGCTCAGAACTGAAGTATTTTTGGTTCTGAGATGAAAGACAGTGAAAATGGCCAGAGGCCAGCCCTCATCTCTGCTCTGCAGCAGCCCCCAGGCCAACGGGATGTGAAGCTGTTGCCTTCCTGTTCTCAGGGAGAGACAGGTGACTTATTTCCCAGGGAAGCCCTCACCTGGGGCTGGTAATGTACAAAGTTCCCCACAGAGAGGGGACCTATGAGAACACAGAACAGCCCCCTTGCCATTCCTGTTTGTATATGTGTGTGTGTTACGTGTGTGTGTGTATGTGCACACATACTACTTCTCCAAAGTAAACCGCTATAGGATTTCCAGAGCCCAGATTAATTATTAACCATGAAAAAAAAAAAAGGAACCAATTAACACATCTCTTTGTCCTTGGAAATTTCCAGAGAACACTATGGAGAAGTAATTGATTATTCTCCGTCTCCTCATCAACAAAACAGTATTCTGAACTCAGTGCATCATGTGGTCTATATATTGGGCTGTGCCCAGTCCTCCCATTTAAATTACTTTTCTAGAATCAAAATTTATGATGTAGTGAAAAGGCTGGCTTCTTAAATCCAGCCGTTTCTGTAACTGTCTATATGATATTGAACTATCTCCTCTCTGGCCTCAGATTTTTCATCTGTCAAATGAAGAGGTTGGCCAAGAAAGTGATTTCCAAATTTTTGTTTTAACCCCAAATTCTTATCTCCAACCAAATCACAGGGAGGCTCTTCAATATCTTTGGAGAGGCATATGAAAAAGAACAGGACTTTGAGCAGATTCTGAGATTTTATGCTTTCATTTCCATTTCAAAGCTCTGTGAAAGAGTTGGGGGCCAGGGACTGGACAGCAGTGCTGGGAACCCCTTGGAAGAATTGAGAGCCTCAGCCAGCAGAGAGAATTGGGAGAGGTATCTTCAATTCTTTGGGCTACTGTAACAAACTACCACAAACTAGGTGTCTTAAAACGATAGCAACTCATTGTTTCACAGTTTCAGAGGCTGCAATTCAGAAATCTCTAGGGGACAGTCCTTCCTTGCCTCTTTCTAGCTTCTGGTGGTTTGCCGCAATGCTTGGGCTTCTATCTCTGCCTCAGTGGTCGCATGGCATTCCCTCCTGAACCTGTCCACGTTCAATTCTCCCCATCTCTTAAGGATACCAGTCATTTGGCTTAGAACCCACTCTAATCCAGTTTGACCCTCATCTTAACTAATAACATCGTCAAAGATCCTATTTCCAAATAAGGTCACATTCACAGGATCAGGGGTTAGGGCTTGAACATGTCTTTTGGGGGGACAATTTCAACCCATAACAAGAGGTTACTTTAGGACTTTCTTTTTGAAACTGAATATAAAACACATACACACAGATCATCCCAGAGCCAGTGTAGTGCAGCGTTAGGTATTGAATACGATTAGGCATGGGGATAGAGAGGGTGATTACAAAGGAATTTATGAGAATGGACAGCTGTCTGTGATTATGCCATGGGTGAAGAGACTGGCTCTCAAATGAGACAGATCTGGCTGTGAATCCCAGTTCTGACACCAACCGTCAAAGTCTGGGTGAATCATTTCACTTCTCTGAACCCCTATTTCTCACAAAAATGGGAACAATAATACCTACCATGTGGGGATTTGTATATATTCATTGTAAATGCTCTCTTTTGCCCACGGGTCTCTAAAATTTAAATTAGATCATTATTCTTCACTCCACTCACCTGCACTGCCCCAGCCCCCTTTCATGCCTTCTCAGGCATGGCCAATGCCTCCCCTGTCATTTCACACTGAGGGTATGTATCCTGGCAGCCCATAGCCCGAATCAGAGCATGATGGGGGCGCCAACATTGCTTCCAGTGCCAGCCCAGCTGGATTCTGCCTCCCTGGGCCTCAGTATCCCCATCAGGGCCTCAATAGTGCCTTAGCACTTCCCACAGTGCCTGGCATGGGAGATACTGCATAAGTATTTATTGATTAATTAATTAATGGTTTTGAAAACTAGGAAATAATAGTACGTACCTCACAGGTTTGTTGAGGTGATTAAATGAAGTAACAGGTTGTAGAAATTCCTAGCACAGAGGAAAGGCACAATAAGTAAATGGGAATTGCTTTCCTTCCTTCCTTCCTCCTTTCCATCCTATAAGGAGTGAGAAGTGAACTCTTCTCCTTCAGCACCTTTCTGCCTCCTGTTTTGGAATCTCTTCCTGCTGCTTCTATTTTTAGCAGGCAATGTCTCTACCTTGGAAGCTGGCAGAACAGCTGATTGCAAAATTTTTCAAGGCAAGCTCCTGGGGCCTGGAGCCCCTTAACAGCCATCCAGCCAGGTATGGGAAGATCTAAGGGCTCAGGACAGTCCTTTCCTGAGAATTTCCCACAGCTTCTTGGGGGACGATAGAATGTAAGGCCAAACTGTTCCTTTGGCCTTTCTGGCCTGGAATTATTTCAGAGAAAAGAGCGAGCGCACAGTGAGGGTTCTGAATTGGTTTGTCTGTGGGAAGACAGAGGACTGACCTTTACCCCGTACCTCTAAAAATGGAATTGTAAACTAAGCCAAGCTGGCCACTTGGTATTCTGCTTGCATTCATCAGCACCCGCTCTCTACTTTAGTATTTATGACTGAAACTGTATTTTCACTGTTGGTTTACAATGGATGCTTGTCTCCCCCACTAACTCAGAGCTTCTCTAGGATTAAGATTCGTCATATTCATCTCTGCACCAGCATCTGGTACTCAGTGGGTCTCAAAAAAAAAGCCTCTTGAATAAATGAGTGGGTTTATTTAGCACTTACTATATGCCAGGCCCTGCTGTTGGATACATAAAGATGAAGGAAAAATAGGTCCAAAATTCAAGAAACTTGTAGCCTTCCAGGGAAGATACATATACACACACAGGTAGCTATCATTGTGTAATGGTAGCTGCTATGTTACAGAATCCAGTGTTCATATTAATCAGTCAACCCATCATTACTTACTCCTTAAAATATAGTCAGTGTTTAAATAAAATCACTTTTTATCAGCAGGGACAGAAAAGGTGTCATATGAGTTAATCATTTTGCTGTTTCCATTATTCTGGTGAAACTACATTAGCTGACACCTTTTTGCTGGGTGAGTTGGCACCCCAGTATTTATTAACATTGCATTGGTATGATTTATAATATGGGTAAAATGTTGCTGAGGAGTAGAGTCATAAACGTAAGTCAGGTTTAAGGTGACCTGCATATAGTCTCATTCTTGAGGTCTCCTTGGAATCTGTATTTAATGATCCCTTCTCCTACATGCCCCCCACTCCATCACCATCACCATGAAAATAAATCAAGTTCCAAGTCCTGTCAGAAGCCTACTGGGGAACCATCTGCCTGTTTCTTACTGCTCTTTTCCTTTGAGCTTTCAATGTAATCTTTAGTTGCTGTCAGCTCTAAGAGGAAAAAAGTCAACACTGTATTATGCTGAAATCCATAAGGGACATTTTCCAGTTGCCTCCTTGGAGGTTGAACCTACAGGTTGGAAATGGACCGTGATGCAGTTACACACTCCTATTGTCAGCTGGGGACTCATAACTTTCAGTTGTGATCTGTGATATGAGGCAGGAGAGCTTGTGCTACAGGGAGCATGTTAAACACAAGACTTGAAAAGGTAATAACAGCAGATTCCTCCCTCTGCAAAACTAATCAGGTCTCCCTGAAGGGAGGGCTTGGCATCTTAATAGCAAAATAACTTAAAAAAAAAAAAAACTTGTGCAATCTTGCAATCTCACTCCTCTCTAGTTGGCAGTAAAAGCTGGCCCCACCTAACAGTTGTGGATGCCAATTGTAATGGATATCGAATAAAAGCTTGCTGTTTAAGAACCGTCTGGGAGAAGCCTGGCCAAGCGCAATGATCCATCTCATTCTTCCATCACCAAGGGCACCAAAAGTTAGCTTGTTTGCCTGACAGCTGCTCTCATGTTTCATATCAAGAACATTCTAGTCTGAAGCCAGTGACTTTCTGAGAACGAGTAGTTTAAATTTGATACAAGAGCTCCCACTTCTCTACTGGCTCACAATACCCCTCCTCCCAATGTCCCCAGGTCCAGCAGCTGCCCTCTGCTAGTCCCACTCTGGGACTATGCTCATTGCCCAATCCAAGCAGATGACCCGAGTTTCAAACCACCTTTTATGAACAGTTTCGCCTTCTATGAGCCTTCAGTTTCCTCATTTATAAAGTGGGTATAATAATATCCTTCTGGCTAGGGACATTGTGAAAATCTTTACCTTCACATTTGATTACCAGAAGGGACTTAACAAAGGTTAGCACTTTCACAATTAATTGTGTGTAAACAACAACAAAAAGGAATTAATATTTTCTGTTTCATAATTATGTCCTTGACTAAACGATAAAAGAAACTAAATATATTTGCCTCTTTCGTTTGCACATGAAAAGATAGCTATATCATCTGGAGAGGAAAACTTGCTCATGCTATGGCCACTCTTGGACAAGGACAAATTCCCACAATAATGAAAATTTGTATTTTTATCTTCAGACACTATTTCCTCAGATCTGTCCGAGGGTTATATGAATTATACCTTTGCCAAATAAGAATGTATTTCATGCGTTCCACTTTAACAAGGGTGGCCAGGTTGGGAACAAGGTGACATGTCTCTTTTCATTTAGAAAAGGCAGTGTTTATTAAAGAATATTGTGAAATGTCAAAGGGAAATTTTGGAGAGAATCATACTTTTTTATATGAGTGAATGAGAGTCCTCTTTAGAAATGTTAAAACCAATCACAGATTATGACTGCAGGAGAAGACTCTTATAGATTACACAGTCTTAGCCCTCATTTGTTTGTTTAAATTTAAAAATTACTTATTTAAAGACCAAGAGTAATAAAAGGGGTAATATTGCCTTGAGGTGTGAGATTACACACCCACTAGCTCTGCCCACACACAGAACGATTCATGGGCTCATACACAGTTCTCGTGTTCATCTCCCAAAGAACATTACTGTTTGGCATTCATTAGCTTAGGCTCTGAGAGACACCTGATTATTCCTACACTGAAAGCAGGTCCAGCTCTCAGGAGCTGACTCATATTAACTCTGTTCACAGGGTGGGTGTAGGGAAAAGAGAATGCCATTTCATGAATTTTCAGTGAGATTTCTAAATATCACAAGACCAAAAATATTAAAAGTCATTTTGATCAGCACATTTTTCTCCCTGTAAGCAAATCAGTGTGGGAAACCAAATTTTAGGGAAGATGGGAAGACGGCTTGGTGACATGAAATTCAGGGAGTTTGAGGCATTCCATGTACATTGGCATCAGGCAAGTGTTTGATTTAATTGCTCTGGATTTTAGCCTGCCTGGCTGCTGGTATAGCTTAGAAAGTTCCCCAGGGGAAGCGGGTGTGGCTCAATGGATAGAGCTCCCGTTTACCATATGAGAGGCCCCGGTTTGCTTCCCACCGGGACAGGACCTCACAGCAGGAGGGAGATAAGCAGACAAAGAGAAGACAAACAGCGAATGGACACAGCAAAAAACACAAGCAGCAAGGTGGGGATAAATAAATAAATAAATAAATTTAAAAAAAAGAAAGTTCCCCAGGTGATTTGAGTGTACAACCTGGGCTGAGACCCACTGGCCCAGTACATGCTGATGTACCACCATGGCTAGAGATTGTTTGCTAGACGTTCATAAAGGTTCTCTGTCTGAATAGTGCTTGGTCATGGCCAATGTTTAACTCAGAGACTCTTTTTCTACTTCATTGGTGGCCTCTGCCCATCCACCCTTTTTTTTATTGTTGTTTATTTTGTTTTTGTTAATTTCAAGTGCTCATTTTACAGAACAGAAAAGTGAAATGACTTACCTAAAGTCACACAGTTAGGATAGAATCAAAACAAAAATTACAGTTCTTCTGAACTTTCCTCTAGGACTTTCCCACTGCACCTGATCATCTGAGGGAAACGCAGGGACTTTACAGTATAGGGGCATGGTTCAGGTTGCCTTGAAGGAACTTAGGTCCTCTCAAGCTATGCCAGGTCCTCATAGTTTGCATGTCAGATACTTTTAGTTTCCTGAGGTATGAGTTTGGGTGGGCACAGAGTTAACAGGACAAATTGAGATACATTTGAAGTCATTGAAGTCTATATGGATTAGACACCCCCTTCTCTGTGCTCCTCACCCTAGTTGTGTCATCTAATTACATGTCCATCTCAGCCATTATCTTAGTTATTCTGGCACATGGCTAGCTCATATAGGTAAGTTGTGTTAAGTCATTGTGCAGTGGATGTGAGGTTCTGCAACCCAGGAGAGAGGTCTGGGCTGAGGATGTAAATAGAGGTGACCAGTGAATTATGTGCTGGAAGAGATTCCATCAGGGAAAGCTCCCATCTTCCAGGGCCTGTAAAGATGGTTCTGTTCCAGTCTCACTGAGCCCATCTCACACACCTGGAGAACATTACTGCCCAGTGGGTCATTTTCTAGTGAGAGGAAACTCTTGTATATGTGGGGAAAACCATCTTGTTCACATGAGTACAATGTAATATACACTCACTGATTGAGTGGGATACACTTTTAAATCTCTGTGATGGGGTATTTTTACAAAGGAAAGTCCTTGAAAAAATTGAATTGAAAATGTGGACATTGTATTAACAATATTGTAAAATTAAAAGTTGCCGGTGAGGAATCTAAATAAGCGAAAATTGTAAAATCAGTGACAATTTCCTCTCTATTGCCTGCATGTTACTTTTTTGTAAAATGACAAACAAAATGTCATTATTACTCCAAAATATGGTATAGAGTCAGGACAGATTCGGCCCAGCCACCTACACCTGCTGTTGAAGTGTAAGGATTGCTGGTGTTTAACTTGAGGGCCAGCAGCACTGCAAAATTTTGGAGTGTCTCCTGACCCACCAAAGCAATATTAAACTCTGTTCTGAATAGTTCTGATGTGAATTTACTAATTTTTTAAAGTGTAGAATATTAACATATATCTGTGCATGACACGTATAGTAACTATCAGTTAAACCCAATATGTAACCTATTTCCCAACATTTTTGGTAAGTAGGTATTTATTTTATTTGAACTTAGTTGTACAACCCTCTCAATCACTCTTCTCAGACACTATTTTAGTTTCCCAGCTGCTAAAACAAATACCATACAAGTTGGCTTAACAAAGGGAATTTATTATCTCTCAGCGTCAGTGTCTTCTGGATGGCTGGCAAGCAATCTTTGGGGTTCCTTGGCTTTTCCTTCACATGGCAATGCACATAGTACATCTTCTTCTTTCTCTTCTAAGTTCCATTGACTTCCAGCTTCTGGCTGCTCCCTGTGGCTCTGTCTCTGTGGTCTTCTCTATAAATACTCCAATATTGGGATTAAAACCCATTCTGAGTCAGTTGGGCGACACCTTAACTGAAGTAACCTCAGCAAAATGTCCTATTTGCCATGGGCTCACAGTCACAGGAATAGATTAAGATTAAAAGCCCATTTTTCTGGGGTACATACGCCAAGCCACCAGAGAAACATATCTCAAAGAAGCTGAAAAGTTTCCATAGTCCTTATTGGTATTGTTTTTCTTTCAAAAAGATACAGAATATTTTATTACTTGCTTTATTTTTAGTTTTTCCATTGTCTTCAATTTCAGAATGAGTATCTTTAAATTGTTTTTAATTTAATTTTTTTATTATTTAATATCTGAAGATTTTGTTTTAGTCAAAATTTTGTCTATTGTGGCCTGGTGTATTAAACATATCATTATTTAAAGATAAGCATTATTTTCTCCATTTTAGGGCAAGAAACACAAAGTCCATGTTTAAACAAAAGAATTCATCTTCTCCAGTTTCTGCTGCTAATTAAGATGCTTTGGTTCAAAGAGAAGCAGTAGACCAGATTTCTGGGTCTTCATTACTCAAACGGCAGTGTCAATTTTGAGACCTAATTTTTCTGTTCCTTCATCCCATTCCCATAGGCACAGAGGCAAATACTTAAAACAGAGAGACTAAATTGAGATAGATCTGAATAGCAGTCATATATAAGATTATGGAATCAAAGGAATTCAGAAGTTAGTACTAATTAATAGAATATTGAGCTTAAGAATGGTAAATATGTGGCAAATGATATAGCCTCACCCCCAGCCATACATATCTGTGGCAGTCCTCACTAATCAATTATTGAGCCTAAAAATGGCCCTACAGATCTTTCTACACAATGCCCTTAGCAGTCACTAGCAAGTGATTGGAGTTGCCAGTCAGGCTCTACCTAAGCTAATCTAATCACTTCTTAGAACACTGAAACTCATAAAGGTGAAATGACTTGCCCAAGCTCACTCAATTATTGGCAGAGCTGGAACTGTAACCCTTATTCTATATAATATAAAAATCCATTCTCTTATGAGCCTTAAATCAGTTGGCAATGGACCAGAAAATCCCAGAAACCACACACAGCAAATAGATGAACCATTTCTACCATGAAAGATGGGCAAAAATTCCTATGGCATCAAGAAACCCAAGGCAGCAGCTATGAGCACACAGGAGAGCATTACTGTTCATCCCCTTTTCCCAGGGAGAAAGCAAGGGATAAAGAGGAGGAAAATTAAATTCCTTCCACAAGCCTTATAACTGTGGAAGTCTTGAAACTGTCCCACCAGTAGCAGGAAGGAAAGATGTCCTTACACAAGTAGGAATCCCCAGGAGGCACCCATCTCTCTTTCTACTTGTTTAGGTTCCCACAGCCAGGAGTTGAAAGGTATACTTTCGAAAAAGGTAGTTTAGACTCTAGACTAGAAATGGTGGCAATGAAATGAATTTTTTGTGATGAGACTTTAAATGGACATGTGGAATACAATAGGAAGTCACCAAAATGAGAGGTTTGGCTGGATGTTATTTCTGAGAAAGCAGATCAAGCCGTTGGAATCCCAGCGGGATGTTTGATTGTGAAAGGAGGGTGTGAAAGAGGTTTGACTGCAAATGAGCTAAAGCTGATTGAATTTCTCCTGCCTTCCTTTGAATTCTGGGTGGGGTTTATGGTCCCCCTAATTCAGAGTCAAAATTGGTGAGACAGCCACCCTCACCCTGGACTGAAACCAAGGCTTTGGGAGATTTTAAAAGACTAGAGGGAAAAGGGGCAGTGGGGCAAAGGCAGATTTTGAGTCTAATTCATTTGTATACAGAATTAACTCCCCCTAAAATGCGCCACCAAACCTTTCGTGACTGAAATGGATTTTAAGTTGTAAACATAAGCAGTGGTCCGAGGCACTGAGAAAGAATTAGGAGCAGCAAAGCAGAAAAATGTTAAAGACTCAGAACGATAAAGCCAAATTTCCCTTCCCAGAAGAGGGTGGATGAGGAGACATTATTTCTAGCTGGGATTGTGTAAGGCCGGTTGGCATTTTGAGCTAAACAGAAATCAGTGATTGGCCAATAGAATGGCTATGGGACTAAGTGAAAGGAGGGGAGGTCCATTAAACCAATATGGCAAAAGGTAGGTGTTTATAGGCCTGAGGCATTCCACCACCTGTTGACACATCTAAACTGCTTGTAATACTGCCTCCCTGGGTAGGTGGGAGATATCAGACCCTCCTCCTGGGTTTTTAAAGCTTTGGGGAGAGAGGGCAAAGGAGGGAGGCAGCAAGAATTCTTTTATTAGTTTTTGTCTCTAGAGCAGAGTCAACAAATTTTTTCTTAAAGGGCCAGATAGTAAAAACTCTAGTCTTGCTGGCCAAGATGGTCTTTTCTGTGACTACTCATCTGTAAAAGCAGCCAGAGATAATATGCAAATGAATAGGTGACTCTGTGTTCCAATAAAACTTTATTTGCAAAATCAGGCAATTGGCCTGTAGGCCATAATTTGCTGGCCTCCACTCTAGAGCCTTGGATAAAGTACTTCAACTGCCACAGTCTAGGCCTACAGTAATTGTGTGTTCTGAAATGATAAGGACAGCTCCAATTTCACATGATCATTCCCAGATTAGGTGCTCAGATTTTTGCTTCTGAAGACATGGTCATCATTCTTATGTAATTAGGTATATTAGTTATTGTTATGGATTGAATTGTGTCCTCCAAAAAGATATGTCTAAGTCCTAACCCCTGGTCCCATGAATATGATCCTATTTTGAAATAATGGTCTTTGAAGATGTTATTAGTTAAGGCCAAACTGGTTTAGAGTAGGTCCTGATCCAAAATGACTGGTACCACAGAGAGAGTCCACAGGAGACAGAGAGAAAATGGCCATGTGACAGAGGCAGAGATTGAATTATGCCACAAGCCAAACAAAGCCGTGGATTGCCAGCAAAGCATCGCCAAAACCCTACAAACCAGGGAAGCAAGGCCCTGCCAACACCTTTGATTTCAGACCTTTGTGTTCTAGAACAGAGACAGTAAAGGTCTGCTGTTTTAAACCACCCAGCTTGTGGTACTTACAGCAGCCCTAGGAAAATGAGACCATTATCCACTGCACCTTAGAAATTGCCTCCAATTTTAGCAGCTTAAAATACCAAACATTTATTATTCATGGTTTCTTGGATCAGGAACCTGGGCTTGGTTAAGCTAAGGGCCTCTGCTTCAAGGATTCTCACAAGGCTGTAATCAAGGTGTCAGCTGGATCTGAGGTCTCAAGTGTAGGCTTGATGGAGGAAAGATGTGCTTTCCAGCTCACTCACACTGTTGGTAGAAGGACCCAGTTCCCTGGGCCTCCCTCAGTTCCCTGCCATGTGGGCCTCTCCATAGGGCGGCTCACAACATGGCAACTGGCTTCCATCAGTGTGAGCAGCAGAGAGAGGATGGGAGTGGGTAAGCCAGATGGAAGCCACAGTCCTTGAAGTGGCATGTCAGAACTTTTTCCATATTGTATGAATTAGAAGTAAGTCACTAGGCCCAGCCCACACTTAAGGGAGTGGGGAGTGGGGGATGTTAAACAGGGCATGAATACCAGGAATCAGGGATGGTTTGGAGTCATTTTTCACGTTGCCTAACATGGAAAACAAATATTTATGAGAACCTGCTACATGCCAGATACTACTGTGCACAGTGAACAGGACAGACAAAAGTCCCTGCCTTCATTCTGATGAGAAAAGACAGACAATAAACAAAAGAAGTACTCAATACAGAATGTCAGATGGAGATAAGTGCCACAGAAATAACAAAACCTGGTAGGAGTGGGAAAGAGTCTGCCATTTTTAATTGAGTGGCCAGCGTGGGCCTCCCCGAGAAAGCGATATCTGAGAAAAACTTATAGGAAGTGAAGGAGTGAGCCAGGAGAATATGGGAACAAAATAGTGCAGAGTCCATCCAGCTAGAAGAATGTTGTTCAAGGAAAATCCAAGGGGTCATCACCTTTGGAAAAGCATGTATGGGTGGGAGGGGGCAGAGGATATGTGTAGGTTTCTGTTAGTCATTGTAAGAATTATTGCTTTTACTCTGAATAAAATAAGAAGCCATTGCAGTTTCCTGATCCAGCATGTGTTAACATGACCCTCTGGCTGCTGGAGACTAGATTAGGGGAAAAGGCAAAATTGGACACAGGAACACCAGTTAGGAGATGATAGTGACTCGGTTGGGAAGGTGGGAATGATTCCAGGTGGAGGCAATGAGAATTCAACCTCTTACTTTCACTCCCAGAAGCAAAATATTAATTCATGAATCTCTTCATTAGCAGAGCTTAATCAAAAAACTTTGAGGTACCCAGTGATGTGGAAAGAGCACTAGGCCAGGGGCCAGGAGGCCAGGTGCTAGTCCAGACTCCATCAAGCTGGCTGAAGGTTAAGGAGGCAAATCAGGGATTCTCTGGGGCTCAGTGCTGCCGCAGTAAAACAAGAAGTTTGAACAACATTCTCTCTAATTCTAAAATTCCGATTTCACAAGACTGTCAGTGGAAGGTAGATTTAGAACAAATGAGCAATTGATTTACTGTTCATTTTAAACTTGATCCTTGCTTGCTAGAGAAGAAAAAAAAACAACATAAGAAAGGAAGGAAGGAAGAAAGGAAAGAAAGAAGAAGGAAGGAAGGAAGGAAGGAAGGAAGGAAGGAAGGAAGGAAGGAAGGAAGGAAGGAAGGAAGGAAGGAAGGAAGGAAGGAAGGAAGGAAGGAAGGAAGGAAGGGAGGAAATGCAGACACCAAATCACACTAGATCCTATTCCTTAGGGAGCAAAGGGATATTATGAATTAACAGACAGTCCAATCACTCGAATCCCTCTCCATGTACCCACATGTCAGGTGCGATGCACTGTGACAGAGTACTGCCCTTCAAATGCAGGCATTAAGGATTATTATTTGCTTTCTACACCACCCACTGAAAATCCACCTGAGGAAATTGGTAGGCGCCAAATAAGGCTTCCTGAAATGTTCACGTGAAACAGGTTGAGACTTGGTGGTAATTGCTTCCAGAGCCCCATCAGGCAGTTTGTCCAAGAGAAAAACACGTATGTACCAACAAAGATCTTTTTTTAGTAATAAATTTCAATTTTTAACTGTTGAGGAGCAGGGCAGATGATCGCACACCAGCATTTTTTGACTACTCATTCATTGCCTACCAGGTATTCGTACATGTGAATAAGTATGTTATTTATTCCTCACAATGACTCCGGTAATATTATTATCCCTGTTTTACAGAGTAGGTGTCTGAGCCTGACATGTCCAAGGACACACACCTAGTAAGTACAGAGCTGGGATTCCTTACAATGCCAAGTTCCACCACCTCACAATGTTGTCATGGTACTGTGTGTTGTCTCTGGGGTAGACTGGGATTGCTACAGCTTAATGTTCACTGAGCCCTGAATTGAACATCAGTCATCTGTCATCCACATTCTAGTAAAGTTTCCATCCTTAGAACTAATCTCATCAGTGCATCAGGGATTTTAAGAGCACAGAATTAACTCAGAAATGATACCAGCCTGTAGAGTTGTGAAATATGTTATGAGGCCATAGAGGGTAGTTAGAGGGTAGTAATGGACTCTGCAGTCCATCTGGTCTATATTCAAACCCTGACTCTACCACTTAGCGGCTGGGCAACCTTGGACAAGTTACTTAACCTCCCTGAGCCTCAGTTTCTTCATCCGTAAAACAGGAACAGTATTTGTGTCTCCCTCATTGAGTTCTATACACATTAAATTCACATAAATCACTTAGAAAAGTGCCTAGCACATTATAAATGTTCAATAAATGTTAGATAGTATTATTGTTATAGACAATAACCTTTTCTAATATATAATATAATAATTACAATATTATTGTTTTACTAGAAAATAACCTTCTTTGAGGTTGCTGAAGCTACTAGTGACTTTTAGGGCTGCAAGTTTTTGTGCATTTGTTTTAAATAACAAATCTCAAAGACTAACTGATAGAATTCTCTTCCCCCAAAGTTATAGCTGGTTTTGATCTTCATGGTCCAATGATGGTTGAATTGATGGTATATTGCCTGTCAATTCAAGTCCCAGCACAGAAGAATAAGGTTGTATCTGTCCCATATCTGCCCCAGATTTCTCATATTAAATCTAACATGGCTGGAATTACAAAGCAAACTTCTCTTTAGGTACACTGCACAATGCTGGTGTTTTAAACAGCCTCCCCAGAATGTGCTTTCTTTTTCAGAGACCTCTTTGGTCACATAAATAGGTGGAATGGTCAGGGTGGGAGTGTGCCCAACTGCAGAGTGCAGGAATTGTCAAGAAGGGGGTTGCTGCATGGCTTCTGATCAGTCTTTACTCTGCAAGGTCCAATGTTTCCAAAAAAGTCAGAAATCCTGATTTGGGGGCGGGTAGGGTTGACGACGGTGGTGGTAAAAATCTCATGCTTTTCAAATGTTGGCAACCAATCCAGACGGGATCCATGTGTCAATAATTTTTTTAAAACACAGGCTAAGGATACTTTATTTTTAATGTACATTTCTATAAAAGGAGTTCACTAGTGGCTTATAATAAAATTAAGCAAAATCGTTTGAAACAGTCTAGTTAATGGTTATTCCTAGGAGGGATTATTTACAAGTACAGGGAAAAAAATTTAGGAGGTGGGGAATCATGAAAAATCATAGTTTTGGGTATTAGGTTACAATAAACTTAACAATGGCAGTTACCAGAACATAAGGGTTTTTTTTCCCTTAAATGTTGCAAACGTATTCTACATGCTAAGAAATTGAGGCTTTGACAATCTTGAGCTTTGGTATTAATAACCATCTGAACCTAGCCATCTTTTTCTCGTCTAGTGGAGCTTAAAGGTCCATATGGTTTGAAAATTTGAGATGATTAATAAAAGAATGAAAATTAGTGGAATGGAAATAGCTTCAGGGGAAAAAAAACTTTTAAGAATGTTTTGTGATTTTGGGTTAAGAATCTATCAACCAAGTATATAGGTTTGGATGGGCCAAAACAAAATGCCTACAGGGAAAGGTTTTCCTTTGAATTTATTCACCAATGCAGAGTCAACTTGAAACCACATGGTGGGGGTGACCTTGAATTTGTGAAAGATAGCTGGCCCACCATAGTTCCCAACTTAACCCTGAAAGCAGAATGGATTCTGCAGCAGCTGAACTAGGTCTACTTATAGAGTCCTGTTACTACCATTTAAAGTTAGAACCTCAGTAAGTATTTCATATCCCATGTGGGGCTCTACAGACTTACATTTTAAAAACAGCAAATATTGTTCTTTGTATTAATCATAATAGACTAGGTTATCTGCAGTAACAAATGATTGGATGGGATAACTGAAGCATGTTCTACATTGTCTCCCAGAGTTCCCCAGAGATAATGAGCTCCAATTCCCCTCAGTGGTAAGTGGCTTCACAATGTACCCTGTATTAGCGTCCTTCCCTTCCCTGTCTCACTTTCCCATGCCTCCAACAGAGCTTCTTCAGATTACTCCCCAAATAAACTACTTGCTCATAAACCCTTATCTCTAGATCTCCTTCTTAGGAACCCAAAGGTAGTCACCTTCCCCTTACCTCCATGACATCATCTTATTTTTGTCATATCACTCATATGTATTTAGAAGCATGCCTATACTGCAATGAAACAGCTTTATTTTTTTTTTTTTTTTAAGATTTATTTATTTATTTATTTATCCCCCCCTTGCTGCTTGTGCTTGCCGTGTCCATTCGTTGTGTGTTTTTTCTGTGTCTGCTTATCTCCCCCTTGCTGTGAGGTAAGCGAACCCGGGGCCTCCCATATGGTAAACGGGAGCTCTATCGATTGAGCCACACCCGCTTCCCTGAAACAGTTTTATATGTAAGAATATTATGGGGGACATGACTCAGGTTATGGAACCAGTCTCTTTATATTGTAACTGTATCTCATACAGATCAAGTCCATCCTTAGGTGGCTGCTGGTAGGTGATATTCACTAATGTACAGTGATTCTTTTTGTTGGGCACTAAATTAATTTCAAAATAGAGAGAGACATGAAAAGTTGGGGGTCAATCTAATATTTCATGTACAGAGGGATTAGGACTCCTAAAGATTTAGTTTTTGTACTAGTTAAGACTCATATCAGGGGGCGGATGTGGCTCAAATGGTTGGGCCTCCGTCTGCCATATGGAGGGACCTGGGTTTGATCCCCGGGACCTCCCGGTAAAATTAAAAAAAATAAAATAAAAATAAAATTAAAAAATATATATATAGAAGGCGCATGGGCTGCCAGGCTCTGTGTGCCGGTGAGCCGCCAGGCCCTGGGAGCCATGCAGCAAGATGATGACGTAACAGGAGAGAGACGCAGGGAGAGACAAGACGAGATGCTCTGAAAACCAGGAACCGAGGTAGCGCAGGTGGCCGAACACCTCTCTCCTACATCGGAGGTCTCCAGGATCGAATCCTGGTAAAGACTGGAGGAGGAGGATGAGAAGAGATGGCAGGAAACAGACACAGAGAATTGCCCAGCGAATGGACACAAAACAGCAAATGGGGAAGGGGGCGTTTAAAATGGATAAAGTAAATAAATAAATCTTTAAAAAAAAAAAAATGACTCATATCAGTTAGGACTGAAGCTAACTTATGCTTAAAATAAGGTGAGGAAGGGAGAATTTATTGTTTTATACAATTAGGAAGTCTAGGGTAATATTTAACTTTAGGCATGACTAGATTCATGGGCTTCAATAATGATCTCTCTCTCTCTCTCTCACTATCTGGCTTAACTTGTTACATTATTGGTCTCCAATGAATCACACCTCCAGTATCCATGCCCTTGTGTAGACTCTGAGTTTGACCATGAGAATTGCTTTGACCAATAGGAGATTAGCAAAGAGAAGATTGATAAAACGCTTGCACATTGGAGCTTCCTGTCTTGGAATTCTGCCATCACCATGTGAAGAAATCCAATCCAGCCTACTTAAAGGGGAGAGACCACATAGAGACATAGAGAGGCACCCAGCTGTCCTAGCTGGGCCCAGTCCCAGCCAATTTATCAGCTGAATGCAACCACATGAGAGCCCGGGCAAGATAAACAGAAGAATCACCAAGCTGACTCACAGAATTGTGAGAAATGATAAATTGTAGTTAAGCCATTAAATATTAGACCAGTTTATTATACAGCAATAGATTGCTGATTTGCCACCAGCCTGCTGTTTCTGATACTCTACCAGAAGTTGGCGTCTTTACTCTGTTGGTTGAGAAACTCATCAGCAGTTTTAGCTAATATAATCCTTACCCTTCAGGGAAGCAAGAGGAAGAAAGTCACTTATCACCTAACATCCATTTATAAAATCTCATGGAAGACACTAAGTGGCTATGTTTGACTCATATGCCAACCCTATGGGCCAATCCTTGTGGACAGGAGGATATACATCCATGATTTTAACAAGGTCTGGGTTACTTGACCATCCCAATAGTCAGAGGCTGTGTGTATGAGTTTTGTTTCTTTCTCTTTTTTTGGTGGGGGGAGTGTGGCAGTTTGGGATTATTTATGAATCCCAAAAAAGAGAAGGATTATGTTTGTAAACTGGTCTGTTCCTCTGGGTGTGATGCTCTTGGATTGTATTAAATTCGGTGAGGGGCCTCTAATTAAGTTTACTTGGTAAAGTCAGTTTAGGGCTTCTGATTGGGCTACATCAGTAAGGTGTAGCTCAGGTTGAGTTGGCCCCTTTGTGCTGATATAAATGGACACACACATGGAAGAAGACATGTAAGAGGAGAGACCTGAGCCATTTGCCTGATAGTTTGCAGCTGAGCAGCTGCGAAAGCCTGGAAAGAAATGAGCCCTGTGCCAGAGTGATATGGGAAGCCCTGAGACACAAGCCCTATGCCAGCCTACAGCTGAGATCAGAAGAAGCTGGGCCTATGGAGCCTTAAGAGGAAGACGGAAGGAGAGAACAGGCAGAGATCATATGCCATCTTGCTTCAACACGTGGCAACAGACTTTGGTGAGAAAGCAGCCTTGAGTTAGACTCTTTAGGCCTTGTAACTGTAAGCTTTTATCCCAAATAAATACCCTTTATAAAAGCTAACAGATTTCTGGTACTTTGCATCAGCACCCCTTTGGCAGACTAACACAGGGAGTATGATTTGTGTAAGAACTACTAAACAGAATAGAAGAGGAATTCACTCTTCACTGCAGTTTGTTCACCTATTCATTCAACAAGCATTTTTTAGGCTATATCATGTACCATGCATTTTTCTAGATGACAGGGCTGGAGCTTCATAGTCTAGGAAACCTAAAGTGAGCCTTTTGCTATTTCAGGGAAACCATGCACTTGTCTCCATTATCAGTTCCACTTTTAGATTTCATTCAGAGATGTGGGTCAACTTCTATCCACAGAGGGGAAACTGATTGGGTTAGCATAGCCCAGCTGTTGTGGGTCACTTGGGACTGAGACAGTGCTAGAAGCATTTCTTCCTCAAATCAGCAGTTGCACACAGTTGAAAAAACTGAAATCAAGGATCAAGTTGAATGGGAGGAAGGCCAGTGACCTGGAGAGATGAGTCCAAATGCCCTGTTAACATAAGGTGGGTATCAGTTGCCACAGTGGGAAGACAAGGAAATACAGGGAGATTCAGCACCAGAGTGAAAAGGGGTCAAAAGAACAATGGTTGGAGGGAGGACAGAGTCTTAAATGGGTTGGCAAATGACTAAGGTCATGTGGAGTTCATTTTAAAGACCCAGAATGTGTTTTAGACTTTGATAGTATAATGAAAATCACATAAACCCTCACTGTGGCATCAGGAGACATGGGTTTAAATCCTGATTGTGCCAATTTTTGAGTTTCATGACCTTCAACAGTTTACTTCTAGGCACTTTTGTTTGTTTCCTATTCAATAACCCTAGGATCTTAATAGTTGTTTTGCAAGATACAATGAGGATTAAATGGGATAATATTTGGAAAAGTATAAGCAGTGTGTGCGACACATAATACTGCTTAATAAATATTAACAATTATATTCTTTTGTTTTGGATACCCGAAATAGTTTCCCAGATCTTAGCCATCTGGTTGATTGTTGGTCCAACACTCAGACCCTCACCTTCAGACAGCAGTCCCCTGATTGATGGTTCTAATGCCTTCTCTGACCCCACCTCTGTCAATACCTTCCCTAAGGGAACTTCAGTGGGAACTGTTATGTTGAAACAAATAGCAGGGTAAAATTTGAAAATATCCCACCTCAGTGTTTGGTGTTTGTGCACTAAAAGCACTTTTATTATGTCATGTCTCTGCTCAGAAATAAAAACAATGACGAATGCTAAATCTGTGATGACTAAACTTGTACGATGTTCCAAGCACGTTATCAAGCATTTCACTACATTGTGTCATTGATTCATATCAGGATCCTGTACAGTAGGAATAATGACTTCCCTGTTACACATGAGGGACATGAGACACAGAGAAGTTAAAGATGTACCCAGGTAGACATAGAAAGTAGAGTACAGGTTACCAGGGGCAGGAGCACAGAGAAGGCAAATGGGGAGCTAATGCATAAAGGGTATAAGATTTCTGTTTGGGAAAGTTCTGGTAATGGATGGTGGTGAAGGTAGCACAACATTTTGAATGTGAGTAATCCCACTGAATGGTAAGCTTGAGATGGGAAAGTTTATGTTCTATGTATGCCTCCACAACTAAAAAAAGAAAAATACATCTCATGGAAATGAGTGCATTTTATTGTACTTAAATTATTCCTCAATAAATATGACTTTTAAAAAAGAAAATAAAAGATGTACCCAGGGTCATACAGCTGTTAGATGACAGAGCAATGATTCAAACCCAGGTCTAACACCAAAGCCCCTGATCTTACTACTACTTGTTTCCCTCCTAAAGTCCGTTTTCCTTAAGGCCATCCTCCATATTTCAGCCCGTGCCATTGTCCAGCCTCATTCCTCACTACTTCCCTACACGAACCCTTGCTTCATTCTAGTCCCATCAGTCTCCTCACTGACCCCATGCACCATACTCATGCCCATCACTCTTTCTTTGCTTTGGTTTGTCATCCTCCCTGGAATATTCTTTATCTTTCATTCCTTCAAGATGTAAATCACAGCCTTCCTGACTCTTCTGATTTGTATAGGCCTTTGTTTTAGTTTCCCCACTGCTAAAACAAATACCATACAGTGGCTTGGCTTAAACAGTGGGAATTTATTGGCTCACAGTTTTGAGGCTAAAGGAAGTCCAGAATCAGGTGTCAGCAAGGCAAGACTTTCTCCCACAAGACTGTGGCATTCTGAGGCTGGCTGCCAGTGATCCTTGGTCCTTGACTTTTCTATCACATGGCAATGCACATGGCAGACTCTCCTGATTTCTGTCTTCCACTCTGCTGATAAAGGACTCCAGAAATCCAGATTAAAGCCCAACCTGATTAGGTTGGACCACACCTTAACTGAAGTAACTTCTTGAAGAGATTTATTTACTGTGGGCCTACATAAACCAGACTATGGACCTAGACCAAAAACATGTCCAAACTGGAGTATGCAATTCAATCCACAAAAACCTTGTAGCTATTACCACAGACCATTCAGAAGTTAAGCATTATCTAATTTTTTTGTTAATAAGTTTTAAATTTCCATAAAGAGAGCAGGGACCTTGTCTTAAACTTTTTCTGTCACTTCCAGGCCACCTAGAAAGGCATAGGGTAAATGATCAATAAATAATTGCTGGCAGATTGGTTGGTTGAACTTAGAAGGAAACTGCCTTTAAATCCCTGGGTAATCAAGAATGATTCCTTAACGGATAGAAGAAGAAGGAAGGTGTGCTATTGGGAACAGATGTGAATACTAAATACAAAATACTTATCTGTATTGAGTGCACTTGATTTGCTTTCTCTGTCCTACAGCTTCAGATTGCTAAAAGGCACATTGGATGTCATTTGGTTAGTTAATCAAAGAATTAGCTTCATAATGAGATACATCCAGGTTTAACCATCAATAGATAAATTAGTATTCAAAGAGGAAAAATCTCTCAGCAGGATAGAATGATCACTTGATGGGAGGGGCTTATAGTAAGTGAATAATAATAAAGTATTAGGTGTCAGAACCAGAGAGTCTATGTCTGTGCCATTCATTCAACTAATACTGAAGCACCTACTATGTGCCAATTAATCTTAGTCCTGGAAAAGTCAGCAATCATCTAGTCTACCCCATGCCAATCCAATACCACCCTTTTAACAGAAGAGAAAACCAAGGCTGAGAAAGGGACTTGACCTCTCCAAGGCTCCAAGGTATCACACATGGAGTTAGAACTCATTTTTCTTCCTTCCTGGGGCAGTGTATTACCTCTGGATATCTAAATAACAGAACAGCTTTGTGTCTGGTTGTGGGAATGGGCCAGATGAGGTTAAAGTCCTTTCCAGATTTAATCTCTAGTAACCCTATCTCCTGAAATAAAGCTGCTACAAACGTGTTTGGAAATTTGAGCTTTTAAATGGAAACCACAGATGCTGTGGTGGTTTTAAGCTGTATGTTCCCCAGAAAAACATGTTCTTAAAGTTAATCCATTCCTGTGGGTGTGAACCCATTGTAAGTAGAAACTTTTGATGAGGTTACTTCAGTTAAGGTGTATGTAGCCCAGCCCAATCAAGATGGGTCTTAATTCTATTGCTGGCGTCCGTTATAAATGGAATGAATTCAGAGAGAGAGAGAAAAGGCACAGGAGGAGAGAGGCTGGACATTGGTAGAACCCAGAATAGAAGGGAGAGACCAGGAGATGCCACCATGGGCCTTGCCATGTGACAGAGAAGCCAAGGATCACTGGCAGCCAGAACCAGAATGCTACCATTTTTGGGGAGAAAACATCGCCTTGATTTTGACATTTTCTTGGCCTCAAAACCATGAGTGAATAAATTCGTATTGTTTAAACCAACCCATTTCATGGTATTTTCTTAAGCAACCTAGGAAAATAAAACAAATACCAAACCATAAAAGAAGGAGTAGCCTTCTGATATGTGAAGCTCCAATCCCAATAATAAAAAGGAATTTTTCTGGAAGCTGGATTATATGGCCTGAGAAGTAGAATAGGAGGTTTTTAGCACATGGTCCTGTGGATGACACTTGTAAAATAGTTCATTCTGTGTGTATGGGAGGAGGAAAGGGAACTGTTCTAAAAATCAGGACAAATGTCTATAGTACTCTCCTACATAAGCACTAAAAGCTGCACTCATATAATCACTTTCAATCCTTAGGTAGTATAATGGTTTCAAACTGTATGTACCCCAGACAAACACGTTCTTAAATTTAACCCATTACTGTGGGTGTGAACCCATAGTAAATAGGACATTTGATGAGGTTACTTCAGTTAGGAAGATGTGGCCCACCTTAATCAGGATGGGTCTTAATCCTATTATTGGAGTCCTTTATAAGTGGAATGAAATTCAGACAGACAGAGAAAGCCACAGAAGCAAGAAGCTGAAATTCAACGAAATCCAGAGGAGAATGGACAGGCCAGGAAACGCTTCCATATACTTGCCATGTGACAAACTAAGAACCAAGGATCAATGGCAGCCAACCCTAGAACGCCGGTCTTCAGGAAGAATGCATCACCTTGATGACACTTTGATTTGGACTTTCTTTTAGCCTCAAAACTATAAGCAAAAAAAATTTCCATTGTCTAACCTTATCCATTTCATAGTATTTGCTTGAGCAGCCTAGGAAACTAAAACAGGTAGTATGCTCTTTCTTCCACACCTCATCAGAGCACACATCACACTCTTGGAATTGCCCATTTTCTTGACTGTCTTCCCTGATACACTGTAAGTTCCATTCTGAAGTCAAAGCTTAGGTATGGCTCACCACTGTTCTCTCAGAGCTTAACATAGTGCCAGGTTCATAGTGAGCATGTGATAAATAATTTTGAATGCACACAAGTAGGTATGACTAAATGAATGAGAGACCTCAAAACTCAGAAGCTCATGGCATAAATGTTGCCCTTTAACTCAAATAAATCACAGAGAAGGAAGTCCTGGCTTATGCAACCAGCAGCAGTACTATTACACTGCAGAAGAACCACTGGCCCTGTGACCTCTCCCGCTTTGGTATAGAGCAGGAAGTAGCAAAAATCTTCAAAGACTCAGCCCACTTCCAGCCCAGGACCCTATGAGTTGGAGACCTGCCTCCATCTCAGGGGCGTCTACTCTGCCTATCCCATCTCCTGCTAGACTTTTTTTTTTTTAATTGATGCTTCTTCTAGCCCTCACTCTGCATCTCAGAATGGGCTAGGAGTAGAGTCTATGGCAGGGATCCTTGTGCAAGTGATTTATTAAATTTATTGAATCCTGTAATGGTGAAACCTGTAATGGAGTGAAGGAAGTAGGATAGGTCCAGGAGGAGCTGAGCAATGAGGTGGGTGCAGCTGAGGTCTGGCCTCAGCTTGATCCCACAGCGAGCTCTGGAGTATGAAGGGCACCAAAAAGTTGTCCTGCCTTCAGACATATCTTTGGTGCACTGTGGTAGTCAGTCATTGGTTGCAACTGCCCATGGGGATGAGACTGTGACCTCCCAGGTGCTTCCAGGTGGGGATGGATAAGTCTTGGGAATAGGGAGGCAGCTCTCAGCTGTTAGCAGCCATCAAACACTCACGTAGCTGGGGGAAGAGTGTACCAGCCTAGGAAAAGAGTGTCTCGGCAAAGCACCAGCAGTATCAACTACACTTTTTTCACTGATTTTGGTCCCTCTCCCCATAGCAGCTTTTCCCTTAAGACAGGCACAAGATCTCTTCCAAACTAAAGGCCAAGGAATTTAGGGGCACATTGACCAAATTTCCCACTGCTGCTCCTGTGTCCTCCCCAATGTGGCTTTTGAAGCCTGAGGGACTGCTGGATTGAAAGTCTTCTAACTGGAAAATCCCACATGTGAAGATGCTAACTTGGGACCCAGACCTTTTCATCTGATAAACGATCTCCATCCATCCAGCTTAATGGAACATTCTGAGTCTCAAAGCTAATATTCTAAGAGGAACAATAGTCTTTCTCTTAGCGTGGGCTGACTCTATTCCTATGCCACCTCTTCCCAAACCATTATATGTAGTAGCCCTGCTGTTTCTTTGTGTGTTTGCAGGGGAATATGTATGTAGACAGTCTTGAGGGTGTGAAGGGCTGCCTAGCTCCCTGACCATCCCCCATGTCTCTATCTAAAATACAAGGATATATGTGGCAAGATGACATGAAGCCCTGTCCCTTCCCTTGGTAGTTGGAGAAGAAACCTGGTGTTTAGAGAGAAGCAGTTTGGGCCCAGTGATATTCATGATAAAGTGGTTTGAAGAAACTTTGTAATGAGACACAGGGCTTTATAATGAGACTCTAGGCCCAGAGACTAGCTTCTATTGCAGAATTTGGACCTTTTATATTAGTCTTAAAAAAGCAACTTACAGAAGTCGCCACAGTTCTATTACAACCAATAATAAAAGTGTAGGTGGAGATCAGGAGAAGGGCCAACAAGGTGATGCATTGTAATAACTTCCCACCCTTCCAGTGACAAAGAGAAAGAGGTCCAAACTGGTCCCAGGACATTGGTAATGTCATCCAAGACAGGATTAAGAGAGAGACCCCAAATGAGACCCAAAGGGAGCAGTATGCAAACCCATAGGAAGAATAGGAAAATGGTGGGGCTTTCACTAGGCTGGAACCGGTTTTCTCCAGAAATAGCTAAAGCCAACATAATGTGTAATCACAAATATTCCTTTTTTTTACTGAAGTTGACTCCATTTAACCACCATGAAAATTCATATTACTAATATTAAGGATGTTGATCCAATTTTTTTTGTTTTTTATGCTAATAAATTTGCATTTTCTCCCTCATTGTCCTGCGTTCCATTACAAACCTTCCTCACACTTGCAGACAATCAATGCAGTACCATGCTAAAATTTCTTATTACTAGTTTCTAGGTTTCTTCCCTGATCATGGAGGAAGATAAAGGTGTGGGTAGGGGGAAGTTAAGATCACCCTAACACAGGGGTTCTTAACCAGGGGTTCATGAGCTTGAACTGAAATTCAAAAAAACATTATTCTTGTAGGGACGTGTTAGTGCGGGTGTGATATATTTATTAAATAATACACAGTATAGTGTAGACTTAGTAAGCGGTCCATGGTTTTCACCTGACGGCAAAGGGGTTTGTGGAACAAAAAAGGTTAAGAACCCCTGCTCTAACACATGTTTGGAAAGAGAAGAGAATCCCATTGTAGCTTGGGAGGTGGGTGGCACATACTGATGTGAACTGCAAATGCAAATCCACTTCCTTGTTCATATAAAACTGCCCCCATCACAAGTTCCTTACAGCCTCTCTAAAAGTCCAAATTTCTTACCTGCCTTTCTCAATTTGGCCCTGTGCTGGTTATTTATCTGTCATCTTTCAGCACACATCAGCTTTTATCTATTCTGCTCTATAATTCTGGGCCTGAGGGTCTGCAAATTATTTTTCCCAGGATTCCTTGCTGGCTGGTTTCCTGTTAGTTTCCACCAGTAGGGGTCACTGGCAGGACACAGAAAGTAAGAAGAAAGACGAGCCATTCTCCTTGCTTTCTCTCTACTTCTGGCAACATCTTTGGAAGTGACTGTATCTCTTTGGTAATCTCTACCTTCTCCATATAGCAGTGTCAACCATGGGGCCTGTTCAGCTTGACTGAGTTACTTTGTATGATGCAGGACAAGCTTTAACAAGGCCTCCATGATCCCCACCTCTTGATGCTCATGTTTTTATATAATCCCCTCCGCTTGAGTATGAATGAGACCTATGATGTGCTTCTAGTTAATAGACATTGATAGGATGCCACTTGATTATGTTATATGGCAAAAGTGATGGAATATTACTCCTGTGATTATTTTATGTCTATAAGACTTCATCTTTCTAGCAGATTCACTATTTTTCTCTCTTGCTGGCTTTGAAGAAGAAAACTACCGTGTGACAAGAGAGCCTATGAAGAGGGCTACGTGGCAAGGACCTAAGGATGGCCTCCAGGGGCTGAGTGAGAACCAGCAAGAAAACAGGGCTCTAGGTGTTACAACCACCAGGAAATGATTCTGCCAGCAATCTGAGTAAGCTTGGAAGCTGGTCCATCTCCAGTCCAGCCACTAGCTAACACCTTGACTGCAGCCTTGCAGAAGACTAAGCTAAGCTGTCCCCAGACTCCCACAGAACCTGAAAGATAATAAAGATGTATTGTTTTAAGCTGCTAACTTTGTGGCAATTTGTTACACAACAATAGAAAACAAATTCATCTTGAGTTGGTAATATTGAGTCTTATCAGATGAAGGAATTTGTAGGTCAGTGGAAGGGGGAGATTGAGAACATAGTTTGTGTCATAGAGAAATAAAGAAAATTACATTTGGCACCTATGAGTACTTAATGACCATCATACTGGCTCTACCCCACATCAAATTCATCTCTTTCTTCTTTCTTCTTGTTTCTATTGCTATGTCCCCACCCTCCAAATTCAACATAGACTTCTGGTCTTTGAGGATTTTTTGTTCCTGGGTTTAGTTACTCAAGAAAAATACCCAAGTCCTATGTTGATGATTTTCTCTCACGTGAATTTTAACCATAAGCACTTTGAAGATGATGTGAGACAAAAACTTATTAATAAGTCTACCTAGCAGAGTAGTGGCTCCCAAACTTCTCTGTAGGAAGGGCTTATCGGCTGCAACTTGATCGGGAAAGCTTGTGTGGCCAACATTACATTCTTTGATCAAGAAAAATAGCAGCATTTTGAAAGATGCATTTATTAACTCTTTATGTATGAAACAGAGTGTTAATTGTGCATATCAAAGAATCCTAAGATTATTGTTGTTAATGGGATGTCTTGGAAGTATGCGTCTGCAAGTGTGGGGGGCTACTATTTGCTGCTATTACCACTAGCAGACCACCCAGAATCTAGAGTTCAATGTGGCTTTGTTGTTCTTTTCTCATTATCAAGTACACAGTAACTCTAGTGATGTACAAAAACGTTCTTTGTGAGAAGAAAGCCAACTGATAGTACTGGCAATGGCAATAAAGAGAAACTAAAGAAGCCTAAGAAAGTGAAGTTATTTGCATTTTGAGAATTAGCAACTGTCTCAGGATATGCCCTCATGTGACTGTCAAGAATCTACTTTAAAATGTGCTGATTGTAGAAAAATTTAAGGGAATAGACTAAAGAGAAAGGGCACACTCATAATCCTACTATCCCAAAATAATAAGGTTAGCATTTTGATATATGTATTTCCAGTCCTTTTTCTATGTATTTTAACTAACTATAATTGAAATGTTAGCACCCTATTTTTTACACCTAGCATATAAGGAAAGTTCCTGTGTCACTAAAAATACACCCAACAAATAATTTTTAACAAATGTGTCCTATTTCATTACATTATATTAATGTAACATAAATTCCTTAATAACTCCTAATTAGCCATTGTTTTTCCAATTTTGTTATTATTATATGTGACACTATAATGAACATTTAAAAAATAAATTTTAACAGAAATTTTACATTCCTAGGCGTGTGTATGTGTAGATGTGTGTGTGTTACTGGGAGTGGGACTCTTGAATCAAAAAGGGTATAAACATTTTAAAATCTAATACATATCACAAAATGCTTTCCAGAAAAGTTGGTCTAATTTGTACCCCCACTAGCAGTGTAGGAGAGTGTCCATCTCACTACAACTTGCTAGCAATGAATATTATGATTTTTAATGACTTGATCTTAGTGATGATATAATGAAAGGTCTAACTCATTTTGATCCAAATCTCCTTTGCAATGTTTTAAGAACTATTTGTTGAGTAAAATTTCCCTTCACCCCTGATTTACTTTATCTCTTTCATTATTAAATGAGTATATATGAAGAGGCCT
Organism: Cabassous unicinctus; assembly: GCA_029593785.1. Taxonomy (NCBI): domain Eukaryota; kingdom Metazoa; phylum Chordata; class Mammalia; order Cingulata; family Chlamyphoridae; genus Cabassous; species Cabassous unicinctus. Next base: position 33,938 of record JAQZBX010016896.1, read on the forward strand.
TTTTATGGGCTCTTTCTCTCTGTTCCATCCATTTAATTTTTGCACCTGTATCACACACACTTATTTACTGTATTTTCATAATATGTTTTAATATTCGGTGGATCTAGTCTATGCCATTAGTCTTTTTTATATACTCATAAGCCAATTTCACCTCTTTAGAATACTTGTGGTTTTTACCTTTATTTTGGCATCAACTATATATTCATATTTGGTGATGTATAACAACCGTTTTATTACTTTCACCAGGTCTGGAACTAGAGTGAGGCAAAATCCAAGGAGGCATCACTCAGGTGCTGATCCTGCACTTGCACAAGCCTGAGAGTGAGTGGCTCCTTAAAGTTTGCTCTCTGGGCACCTTACTTGCTCACCCCAGTTCTGGCCCTGATTTTCACAGAATCTCTGGGTCAAGGATTCAGACAGTGTATTAGTCAGCCAAAAGGATTGCTGATACAAAGTACTAGAAATCTGTTGACTTTTATAAAGGTTATTTATTTGGGGTAGAAGCTTACAGTTACCAGGTCATAAAGCATAAGTTACTTCCTTCACCAAAGTCTTGCCAGGTGTTAGAGCAAGATGGCTGCTGATGTCTGCAAGGGTTGAGCCTTCCTCTTCCTCTTAAGGCTCCATGGTCCCAGCTTCTTCCATTCTCAGCCCTAGGCTGCATAAGTCTCGTTTCTCTCCCAGGGCTCAAATCTCTCCGCACTTAGCTGTTCTGCTCTCTCCACAAGGCCAGCTGTAAACTATCAGGCAAACCGCTTGTCTCTATTCCCGGGGCTTCTGGCATGTATATTGGAGACTTCTCTCTTTCCTCATGTATCTGCTTCTCTGTGTATTTACTTCCCCGGGGTTCCAGCATCCAAAACTCCAACTAACATCTCTGCCATGTAGTTTTTTCTGTGAGTGCTACTGATGTGGCCCAATCAAAGCCTTAATAATAATTTAACCAAGTAAAGGTGAAACCTCTGAAGATAGTACAATCTAATACACCCAGAGGAACAGACCAGTTTACAAACATAATCCAATATCTATTTTTGGAATTCATAAATAATACTAAACTACTGCAGACAGTGTCCAGCAGGGGAGTTGGAATCATCTAGAAACATCTTCACTCACAAGTATGATGCTTGGTACTGTCTGCAGCTGCTAACCAGGGCCCCTACACATGGCTTCTCCATGTGGCTTGGGCTTCCTCACAGCATGGTAGCACAGCTGTTCTAGAATCACCTTTTCTGACTTAGTCTCAGAAGTCACCCAGAATCATCTGAGTTTGAGCTGCGTTCCATTGTTAAAAGCAAGTCATGCACCTGTCCATATTCAAAAGCAGGGGACAGAGATCTCACATCTCAATGGGAGGAGTGTCAAAGTTTTAAAACCACCACATACCTTTCTTCTGGTTTTCCTACATCTCTGACTCCTGCTCCTCCTCTTTCTGGCCCTTAAACACTGGCAGTCCTCAGTGTCCACACCTAAGTCCCCGCTCTCAGTCTGTCCTCTCTCCGTAGATGGCCTCAATCCATATCCATGGCTTCAGTTACCACAATTGACTCCCAGCTCCGTGTTACTGCTTTAGGCCTCTCATCTGAGCTCAGATCCATATATCCACTTGCCCATCTGACATTTCATCTTGTTTAACTCAAAGGACCTTGTATTAGTCAGCCAAAGGGGTGCTAATGTGAAATACCAAAAATGGGTTGGTCTTTATAAAGGGTATTTATTTGGGGTAGAAGTCCACAGTTACCAGGCCATAAAGCATAAGTTTCTTCCCTCACCAAAGTCCATTGTCATGTGTGGGAGCAAGACAGCTGCCGACATTTGCCCAGGGTTCAGGCTTCTTGGCTTCCTCTCTTCCCGGGGCTGCATTTCTCTCCGGGCTTAGCTCCTGTTTCCTCCACAAGATCAGCTGTAGGCGATCAGGCGAATGGTTCACTTCTCCTGGGGCCTTCTTTCCAACATCAAAGCTGCTTCTCAAAGACTGCTTCTCAAAAGACTGCTTCAACTCTGTTCTTTGCCTTGCCTTTTATATTCAATTCCCCACCCACCAGGGGGTGGGGCTCAATGCCCTACTGACTGACACGGCCCAGTCAACGCCCTAATCATAATTCAATCATGCACAGATTAACAGATT
>JAQZBX010016897.1:0-28829 GCA_029593785.1 Cabassous unicinctus
CCTGAGGGTGGGGCTCAGATGTCTGTGTCAACTACCACAGGCAGGGGAAATACTCACAAATCTTTCCTGAGCAACCCACCTCTCCGTCCAGCTCCCTCCAGATCGATGTCCCCAAGGTTCTCGCTCCGTGCGCCCCCGGCACAGACCCCTCAGGCAGGATCCTGTCCCCAATCAGCCATCCTCAGAGAGTGAGTTAGTGAGTGCCCTCCTTAACCGATGCCATCTTGCCCCCTCAGCTGTCTACTGTTGACTTTTGGTATACTTTTTTAAAATTGCATATCTACACATCTATCCATCCATCTGTCCATCCATTCATACATCCTATTTTTGGTGCATTTCAAAGTAAGTTGCAGACATGTTATAGCATTTTTAACAATTCACTTGTCTTTGAAAAGATAAAGATGTTTTATGAGATCAGGCTGATAATCTAATATTTGAGGCAGAAATTTGAAGTGGAGTTAGTAAAATATTCGGCCTTCCTGGGCTTCGGGGTGGACATGATCTGTTGTTATCATGTGCACTTTCTTAGACGAATACAGTGCTGAAGAATTTTAAAGCATGAGTCAAAACTCAGAAATCCCTCTAGGTATCTCAGACAGAGAGAGATTTAACACAGAGAATTAGAGGCTTACAGAACAGTTGGAAGGACTGAGGGAACAAAGATTACCACCACCAGTTTTTAGGAAACCAGGAAGGACCAGAATCCAGGGACTTGCCACCCATGATGTCAGCTGCCTGCAGCACCCAAATGGGTGAATTGCTGGAAGATGCCTGGAAACTGCCGGCAGAGCCTCCTGTGCCCTCAGCTGAAGCCCATGTACCTGCTGTCCTCGGATCAGTACTCCTGCTCTGCCTTTCACTCCCTTCCATCTCTCCTGTCAGGGCCTCTCATAGCCCAATCTGACCTGGACCCTGGCTGAGGACTCAGGGAAATGTAGTTCCTGAGCTTCCAGCTCCTGTAATCCAGGGGAGAGCACATTGCCAACAGACTATCTGCCCAAGCCTGTTTTAACGAATTTTATATCAGAAAGCAATAAGAAATTCTACATAGAGGATGTTGAAAAAGTAACCAGATACTTAAATAGTTTTTCAAAGAATATGTATACTTTTCTAGCATCATTTGGAAATATAAACGATAGGATTTTGCTATGATAAATTTTCAGCATTAAAATTCATGACTTTTGTATTGTGTTCTGTCATATTGAGCTTTATTAAGTTCAGACTGATTGAAACAAATGTAGTTGGATGGATGGAGGGATGTATGAATGATTGGTGAAAAAGAACTTAAGTATGATGCTTCCCAAAGGTATATGTGCTTTCAAGTGTTCTCTTGAAGGGCCAGGGGTGGGGAGCCTTCCAAAATGCAAAGGAATGAAGTGGAAACAAGGGACCGACAGAGCAGTAGGGTTGTATTTATTGGGCAGGAATGCCTGGCCTGCAGCCTTGTGAGATCATTAACGTTGCATTGGACATGATGGGAGTCCCACTGAGGACTCCACGTTAGAGCTGAAAAATCAGGTTAATGCATGTTTTGGACAGATTTGAGCTCAAAGGACATTCAACCCTTCTGGCATGGATGTCCGCTGTGTTCTGCCTGCCAAGTACCCATCCCTCTTTCTCAGGCAGCTGCACCCTGACTTCCTCTGGGAAACAGCTCATCCCCTATTCTAGACCATATGTGCATTTAGGGGGTTGGGGTAATGGGTGACCCCACTGTCCTTGCAGTGCTAGACACATGACCTGGGCCTGGCAGTCTGCATGCTTTCCCTCCTGGAATCTCATTTGTCTCAAGATGAGTGCGTGACCCATGCCAGCCCAGCCAGGGACTTGTTTTGAAAGATCAGGGCAAAAGCACTGTCTCTCCTCCAGGTGGCTGAGCTTCTAGGATATATTCTGGAGGTACCCCAGCTGCGATCCTTTTCCCCACAGGATAACAAAGCACAACGCTGATACAGAGCTACTGCATGCACGTTGGCCACACTAGATGGAAATACGTATGACCATGAAGGTCACAATCCTGACATGGTTTGAGACTCTGAATCTAGCCGAGGCTCTGAACCCAGCTGTGACTGTGGCTGAAGCTAGCATTAACCTGGATATTTTACTCTTATGACCCAGTCATTTCCCTTTTTCTAGTTGTGTCAATTTCCTCTGCTTGCCACTTGTAACCGCATATGTCCTGTACAACTGCTCATATAAAAACAACAGCAGCAACGAACAACACAATGAGACCGTCCTATGATTTTATCAGAAGGGGGCTTTTCTGGACTTGGACAGATGTTTCTCCATCGAGATACTGTCACCTTCCTCTTTGGTGTCCTCCTGACTCTCACCCTCTGACAGCAGTCTTGGCACCTTTCTCTTCAATAACTTACACAGTTGTAAGCTCCATACAGCAGGAATTGAGTCTGCTTTGGATGAGTGAGGAGCTCTCTCCTGCCCCTCTCTCCCTGCTTTCAGGACTTGCCACTGGGCTCTGACTGACTAGGGCTCCATAAAAGTCAGGGGTCCTACTGGCCCTCACCCAGCATAAGAGTCCTCAGCCTCAAATCTTGTTTTAAGTTCATGTTCCTCATGGCTCCATCAGGAACCCAGAGCTAATGGGCCTTTTTTTTTTTTTTTTTTAAGATTTATTTATTTATTTATTTCTCCTTCTTCCCTCCTCGTTGTTTTGCACTCGCTGTCTGCTCTCTGTGTGTTCTTCTATGTCTCCTTGTCTTCTCTTTACGTGGCACTGGGAACCGAACCTGGGACCTTCTGGAGTGTGAGAGAGGAGCTGGATCTCTTGCGCCACCTCAGCTCCCTGGTCTGCTGCATCTCTTATTGTCTCTCCTCTGTGTCTCTTTTTGTTGTGTCATCTTGCTGCGCCAGCTCTCCACGTGGGCCAGCACTCCTGTGTGGGTCAGCACTCCACGTGGGCCAGCTCTCCACACGGCCAGCTTGCTTTTTACCAGGAGGCCCCGGGAAGCGAACCCTGGACCTCCTATATGGTAGACGGGAGCCCAATCACTCGAGCCACATCCACTTTTCCCTAATGGGGCTTCTTGACCAGCCTTCTCCTGTTTGATCGCTGTGCCTCTGACCACAAAAGAAAACTTAAAAAAAATTCCCAATCTGTAGTGTAAAACCCAGACATGACCAGATCATGTACTAAACAGCAGTGAGAGTGAGATGAACATAAATGTGTGTTGCTTCGCAAAGTATAAACGTGCAAGGACCAAGCCATGCAAGAATCTCTGGTGTGGTGTTCACATCTGTTCCACCAGGTTCTTTTGTTTTTGCCAGACTGTGTGTGTGCTTTCCATTTGGGGCATTAGGGTTGGTTATGTATTGTATTATGTATAGGGAGATCTGTGTTAGTGTTGCGAATCCAAGACCCCTAAATCATGACCAGGCTGTGCAATTACTGTAGAATGTAAAGTTATTGGGAGAGTGGTGTTTGTTCTAACACAGTTGGCTTTTGGATTTCTGTGTTCCTCTGGTAATAGATGCTATGCTTTTTCCTGCCCCCACCCCCAACTTTATTCTAAAAGCATCCATTGCTCCACTTCCTGGGACTCTACTTCCCGGTTTTTCTTGGGGGATCTGCCCCTCCCTGACCCTTAGTTCATGTGGTTTTGAGGGGGGAGGGCAGATCCCAGGTGTGGACAGGAGGCCAATGTTTGTCTGTTCAGAAGGTCACTGTCATCCTTACTTGGATGTACAAGGTCGAGCTGCTCTGGCCCCATGACCTTACTGACTTCACCTCATCCCATTTTCTCCTTTACTCTCTGCTCTCTATTTCCAGCCTCTGAGCCTGTATACCCACTGGCCCCATCACATGGGCTGTTCTTCTTCCAGATGTGGCTTGCCGTGCATTTCTCTCTGGTTTCTATTCAAATGTCAACTCTCAAAGAGGCTTGCTGTGGTTACCCTCACAAAGCAAAGTCTCTGGCCCTTTTTGTCTTGAGTTGATAGTTTCTCTATGTTTGTGTGAGCTTGTTAAATGCAGATACCTGCACCCCACCCCAGAGATTTGATCCAAAAGTTTGGAAAAGAACCAGCGAAGTAGAGTTTCAGAATAGTCCCCACTTCCACAGATTCCGAGACAGATTCCAGCCCAGGGGTTCCTGGTATTTCATTTTGGGAAGGCTTGAGCCAGAGTAGTGATTTCTAACATGGGATGTGTCAGATGCATCTCAACTTTTAAAATATCTATTTCGTATATGTTTATCATGTACATAATAGAGTGATAATTCATTATGAAAATGTATGCAATAGTGATATATATCTATAATTTATATAAAAATATACCTATTAAGGGGCATAAGTTTGCTTTTTTTAACTGAGAGGAATTTGGACTTTAAAAATTTGGGGAGACTGTTTAGAGGAAGAGTCAAGGATTCATCTTGTTGATCATCAGTTATTATTCATGAATAGCAAGCGTCGTTATTAAAATGCACTGCCGCGGCATGCTTGTGGCTGGGCTCTCGGACAGGGCTCAGGAGCACCAGCCCCAGCCCCAGGTAGCCGCCTTCTCTTACCTGTCCCTCAGGCCCCCTTCTCTGTACCTAGGAGCAGCCTGGCCCACCTTGCTTGCTGCAGTTACAGCAGAGAGCATTATAAGTCAGGTTTCCCTTTCTTACTACTAAAGAAGATGAGTTGAAAATGTGCGTTTGTTCAAGCTGCCTTCAGGCTTTATTCTCTTGACCCTCCAAGTTTCTCAGCTGAAAGTCTGATTCACCACCGCAGTAGTAGAGCCCCATGGTAGGGTTCCTGTCCTAGTTCCTGACTTCTAGAACTACAGTGCCCTTCTGCTTCCCACTAGATAACTTGGTAGAGATTTAGCAGGAGGCTAATGGAGAGAGAAGATGTGACCCAGAGGTGTGATGCAGAGGTAAGTTCAGAGTGGTGGCCCCCAACCTCCTCTCTAACCTGAAGGAGCCAGAAAAGTAGAGAAATGACACTGCATAGGGAATTTAAAACCTGGGAAACAGAGCTTGGCATTGTTAACACAGGCATTCTCTTTTCTAGAAGCCCAAAGCCCTGAGAAGCTGGAAAAGGGTTAGCGGCATCTGCTGCAATTGACAGCTACTAGGTATTGAGAACCTTCTCCTCATATCTATCTGCCTATCTTTATGATAGATTCAAAATCTTCATAATGTCTTAGTTCCAGGTATAGTAGACAATTAACTCTTCTTTAGAATATCCAATAGACTTTGCTAGAATTTCCCGTTGCCTGTTCATAACATTTAGATGTTAACTGTACTTGGGATTTCTGTGGATTTGTTTGACATAGTGTGTTCTTCTTCTCATGCAATTTTTATAGGGTTTAGACTTGGGCAAGTGGCTGCCTTTGAAGGTTGTAAATGTGATGAGGAAAATGACACAGCCAGAGGTATCATCCGTGTCATGGTCATGATGTGATGTCTTTGGAGCCTTGACCGTGGGGCCGGCATGGTGCCACGCCTTTTACTTGTAGGGCCCTGGTGATGCCTCCTGCCAAGGCTGATGCGCAGATGTTCCTACACTGCCTCTCCGCCCCCTTTCATGTAAGGAAGGCGAAGGCAGGGAGGTTAGTAGCATCTCCGGGTTCACAGAGCCTGTAAATGGCAGAGCTGGGATTGAACCTCCATCTGCCCAACTCCAGAGCTCGCTCTCTTCACCAGGGCTCTTTCCTGCTGGAGAGGGAACTCGAGGAGGAAGCGATTTACATGCTGCTTAGGGCGTTGTAATGCACACCCCTTTCATTTTGGAGACTGGCTGAAATGGAGTCTTCACTCTGCCTTATTAGTAAGTCCTTTAGACTATAACTTGAGATGATACCTCAGCTTTTCTGCTGCTTGTATTTCCATCAGATTTGATAGATGCCTTGTAATAAACACCCTTAACACAGAACCACTTATTTTTATATTAAACATCAGACGCTTGGAGGAGGGAGAAGAATGAGCTTCTGCTGGTGTTAGGGTTGGAAATAACTTGTGTTGTCTGAATTTTCGATTACGGGCTCCTTCTCTGTAGAAGGCTCTTTCTGTGCCCATTTGCCAAGGGAGCATATGGAGCTGGTGAGGTGACTCCAGGCTCACCTCTGCCCTCTCCCAGATAGAAGTGGCGCCTCCCTGGTGGGCTCACTGTGCACATACAGACATCCTCAGGGCCCTCCAACGTGCAGCCAGGTCTGTGGGCCCAAGAGGGCAGGAACCTGGCACAGGGCCTGGTACACTGTACGCGTTTAAGAGATGCTTATTTAATAAATGTCATTACATGGCTCTATATGTTTTTCAAAGCAGGTCTGTATACAGAAAGCTACATTTTACATTTATTTACTTCCATTTGTGAATGCAAGGAAATTAGTGTTCCTTAAGAGAAAATTCCTAGATCATTCTGCCCTTGAGTTGATTGCAGCACGAGGCTCTTTTAAGAACACCTAACATGTTAGCCAGGAATTAAACTTAGGCATCTTGACTGTAATCCAGTTCTCTAACCACAGGTCCTTTGCTCCCCTTCATACGGGTTCAGTACAGCCAATTATCATTCTTTTTGGAGCCTGACCCTCGTTGATCTCAGCTTGAGTAAGTATTAATACGTTTTGGTGGAGTTCTTTTTCATTTCATTGGCTGGAATTGTGGTTGAAAGAACTGTGACCCATGAGTCATTGAGATGTTTTAAATGCATGATAAAATATTTTTTAATTGACAGACTTTCAGCACTCAAGTCAAAATGGGTAATTTTCTGGTAATTTTATTGCTGACGCTCTGATATCTACAATATTATGTTTCAGTTAGAAAATGCTTGATAATATGAATTCACAGAAATATCTATTTCTTTTTAAATGGAAATTCAAGACACATTATCAGGAGTCTCTTGTTCTCAGAAGAAATACTGCTATTTCTTTACCCATAACTCAAGTTTTTCTCATTCTATGGATTGTTGCAAATGGCACTAAAATTATTCGCTCATCTTTCTTTTTCTGTTGAGAAAGAGAGACTTGCATATTGGAAACACAGCTAATTGAGTGTTGCTTTTCCTATTTCATCCTGAGGCTGGAAGTAAGAGACTGGTGGCTCTGTCCCAGGGAAAGAGAAAGAAAATGGGCCTGGGGTGCGGGTGGCATGATTGGGGGTCCCAAGGAGAAAGGTATTTCAGGAATAAGAGTGCTGAGTTTCTGAGGTGTTCTTGTAGTTGCAGCTTTCAGCTCCGCAGTCGCACTGCAGGACCCCAAAAGAGGGACTCGAGGGATGGCATGAAGCAAAGCAAGAAGCGCCCCCACTCCTAGCCTGCTGAGAATCTCTCCCTGCCTCGCCTGCTGCAACCATTCGTTCTGAACGTTGCGCTTTCTCATTAGGAATCTCTCATTAGGAGACGTTCCTAAGAGGTGGCTCCTTTTAGGAATTCTGAAGCAAAGACTTCATCGAGCCCATCAGCAGCCCCAGTCCCATCTGTCACTCCTCCTGGCCACTGCTCTTAATGGCTCCCCTGACTTTGCGCCAAGCCGTCTGCTCCTTATCTTTTCAGAGCATTGCTTTGTTTATCTTGATTTCACTATGCTCCTTTAATTTTTGTCTAACTTTTCATTATCCTTTCGTATCTTTAAAATCGCCAATGAGCTTCTTTTTACCTTTTAATTAGGTTTAAGCCTCTTTTGTCCACGGTGCTTCCTGAAAGATCACACCACCCAGGCATCCACCCACCCCGGCAGCCCACACCTCGGCTTTGCTGGTGGATGTCTTTCTGTCCCAGCGTCTCTTCTTTGTTAGGGTTCATGTCCCCCTCTGTCCCAGTGTCTCTTCTTTATTCAGGTGTATGTCCACTCTGTCCCAGCATCTCTTTGTTAGGATGGATGTTCCTCCCTGCCCCAGAATCTTGTCTTTGTTAGGGCTGATGTTCCACTGTGTCCAATCATTGCATCTTTAAATTCTTACCTTAGTTCCAACCTCAATACTTGACCCTGCACCTGAGCATCAGGAAGGACTGTTCTTTATCCTGTGGTTCAGGGAAGTTGCTTGTCTTCTGCCATGTGTCTCCATGATGTAATTTTTAAAAAACACGTTCCGTGGGGAGAGAGCCCTTTGATTCAGATTTCGCCCATGCAGTTGTCTTGTATTTTGGCTAGCGGTGCACCTTTTGACCTTTTGAGACTTAGGTAGCTGAATTCAGTTATACCTTGGGCTTTGGCTGCTTATCAGGGCAGACTTAGCTGACTGGCCCAATGGACAATTTTCTCTTCCCCTTTCCTCCTTCCTGTTCTCTTTGTCCCTTTGGACTTGTGTTATGAGCGAATAAGACAAAGACCTTTGAATGGGAAGTGAACCCCCCCCCCATTTTTTTTCTAAATTACAGGCTGTTGAAATAATGTACTCTCTTAGTAGAAACTCCAAATGTGTTTTCCAGTTGCTCAGGTTAAGTTCAACTTTTATTTTATTTTTCTTAAATTGATATTTCAGATAAGTGTAGTATTTTTCTGATTGAAGCTAATCATTTTTTCATTTATTATTTATTCACCAAACTTTGGCATCTATTATTACATCTCAGCTACTGTGCCAAATCCTGAAATGCGGAAGTGAACAAGCCAGAGGTGGTCTTTGCCCTCATTGAGCATGAGATATGGGAGGGTGGGGGGAGGTAGGGCCGGCTGTCGATCATATTAAGACTAGTGTATGGAGGCTTGACCGCAAAGAACCTTCTAAGCTAACTGCAAAATCACATTTTTACATTTTGCATGTGCTTTACTGGAGCACACTCAGAAGCATCAGGAAGTTTCAGATGACTGACTTAACACTTCTTCTTTTATCAACACTAGCTATATTATATCCTTTTGCTCACTTCCCAGGTAATTAAATGTTCCACAGGAGTAAGCTTTCCAGATACTTAAAGCATCAAGCCTTGTAAAATGTTGTGAATTTTGTGGGACAAATTCTCTGTCTGCCTACCCGTATGGTATAATTTAACATTTCCTTTCCAATCTCTTCCCATCCCCACCCCCTTTTTTAATTATATATTTTTTTAAAAAGATACTTAGATTACATAAATGTTACACAAAAATGATAGAGATTCCCATATGCCCCACCTCCCACACCTCCCACAACCTCCCACATAAACATCCTTCATTAGTGTGGCACATCACCTGCGATGGATATACACATCCTGGGGCTTTGCCACTAAGCATGGACCATAGCTCACATTGTAGACCACACTTTCTCCCACACAGTTCTGCATGTTATATGCTGATGTAAAATGGCTTATATCTGTCATTGCAGTGTCACTCAGGATAATTCCCAAGTCCCAAAAAAGCCCCTATATTACAACTGCTTTTCCCTCTCCCTGCCCCCAAAGTGTCCAGTGGCCACTGGCTCCACATTAATGTTGTGATTTCTTCCATTGCTTGAATCACAATATGTCTACAACAGAATACCAGTAAGTCCACTCTAGACCATAGCTCTTCCCCCAATCCTGAGGAGTCTGAGATGGTGATATCCACTCCACCTCCGAGTGAGAGGTGGCTTATATCCCATGGATAAGATGGATGGGATTATCCTGCCTGCAGCTGCAGACTCTCTCCATTCCCTGGGATGGCCGTTGTCCATCATCATCTCCCCGCCAGATGTCCTGGGTGAGTCCATTGAGCTGTAGAGTAGAAGTTGCAGCTCCACCGAGATTCCGGGCCCAGCTGGCACATGGGCAGCCCAAAGACTCCAGTCTCTGGAAGTACACCTGCAAACTCCAGCATCGCATATAGGTTTGAATAGAAGGGACAGATGAACCATGTGCAGGGAAGACATATTTGAGTCTAACTCTGCCACTCTCAGGAGCACAAATTCCAAAGTAGGCCCACTGATAAGGCACCAAACTCCGGAGCTATCCGCCCTGACATAGGACTTCTAACATCCTTTAGGTGTGATGCAGTCATTTTGTAAGGACGTACAGAAGCTGTTTGCTTCTGGGTGAAATGCCTCTAGTCTACTATGGATTTTGATTCTTAAGTCTGCTTTTGAAACATTTTCTGTCTCCCTTTTTCTTTTCAAATGGCCATCGGTGGCTTCTCGTTGCTTCTTGCTGCCATTTCCATTGTTGCTGTTTCTAAATGTGTTGTGACTTGGGAAAGCATATAAACAAGATTGTTAGAATTGTGCCCAAACTAAGATTCAAAAAGGTCTTCACATGTTTATATTCTTGCTCAAGGGCCTTTGGATAACTCCTTATTTCTCACCTTTGATCGAAAGGACTGGAAGGTTATGGGTGACAAAGAGTAGTGTGGTGTAATAACTTTAAAGAGTAATTAATCTCAACAGTTTGTATAGTTCTACTTTGCATTACAAGGTGAGAAACTCTCTTTTAACAGGCCAGATGGTAGCTTCCTTTTTTAGACTCTGCTGTCACCAAACACCTTACTTTTTTAAAAAAATTAAGGTAAAATTCACATAAAATAATCTCAGCCACTTTAGAGTGTAAAATTCAGTGGCATTTAGTGTATTCACAATGTTGTGCAACCATCACAACATCTATCTAGTTCCAGAGCATTTTATCACCCCAAAAGGAAATCTGTATCCATTAAGCAGTCATTCCCCATTGCTCCCTCACCCCCAGCTGCTGGCAACCACTGAGCTGCTTTCTGTCTCTGTGGATTTATATATTCTGGTTATTTCATATTTTTGGAATCATGCAATATGTGATCTTTTGTGTCTGGCTTCTTTCACTTAGCATAATGTTGTTGAGGTTCATTCATATAGCATGTACTTCATTCCTTTTTACAGTTGAGTAATATTCCATTGCATGGATATACCACATTTTGTCTACCCATTTATCAATTGATGGGTATTTGGGTTGTTTCCACTCTTGGGCAATTGTAAATAGTACTGCCATGAACATTTGTGCATAAGTACAAATTTGAATTCCTGTTTTCAATCCTTTTGAGTATATACCTAAGAGTGGAGTTGCTGGGAGTGCATCACTTTTCACCTACATGGTTTTTGGAACCTCTGCATGGCCACCTTGCCTACCATCCCCATATTCAAGGCTCTCCTGTGCTCTGCTGCCAGGTAACTTTTTCTAAAGCATACCCAGGTATATCATCCCTTGCTCAGCTCCCTCTTGGCTTCCCAGTGCCTTTTGAGTTAAGTGCAGATGCCTAATCAGGGCACACTGAGATCTCCACAGATTGATCCTAAGCAACGAGTTCAATTCATCTTAATGGAAACCTCCTCTTGAAAGTCAGATTCCCTTTTGGCTCCACTTCTCTTGGAACCTGCAGCTGAGTCACCTTCCTCCAGGTCCTCCTGGTTCTTGGAGCTTTGCTTCTGGTGACCTGTACTGCACTGATATGTGTGCCTGTCAGATCTCCTAGTCAGCCACAGGCCCTCTGTGTGCCAGCACATTCTGATTTGTTCTTGTAATCCCCTTGTACTTGGCTCCCTGGAAGGTCATATAGCCTAGGAGTCAGAGCCTGGCAGGTGAGCTGATTGCCAGTTCTGGCTCTGCCCCTCCGCCTTTCACTGTGTAACCTTGGGCAAGCACTTCTTCACCATGAACCTCTACTGGGTCATTGATAAAATAGGGGTGTAATTACACCTACCTCACAGGATTGTTGTTAGGCTAGAGTTCCTGGGTCCAGTGCGATTAAAGGCAGTACATTGGTCATTGTGTTATTATTACTCCTCCCAGTATTAGTATTAGTATTACTCCTACAAGGTAGCCAATAGATATTTGTTAAAGTGTTTCGAATGTGCACAAATTGATCTGTGCCTGTCATAGACATAAACCTGGGGAAAGTCAGTTGTGACTCATAGAGTCACTGACAAATAAGCCAATGTGTGGGAATGTCACAAACAAAGGTTTTTAAAGGCCTTCCCAACCAGATCAGGCAACTCCAGGTCCCTGGGGCAATGGTGGGGACCACGCTGGGCAGCACCAGCTCCGGCAACCGCATGGCCCCCAAATACGTCACCCTGAAATGTGAGCGAGCAGCAAAGCAGTGGTGCTTTATCCTGAGGAAAAGCCCACAAATGTTAGAAACAGTCACTTCCAGAAGTTGCGGTGGTAAATCTGGTCAGTTCTAGGCAATAAGTTTGAAGGTTTTATAGTCACCTCATTGAAGTCACATGGTCAACTTTCCAATATAGCTGCTCCCTCGAAATTAGAAGTAGCAGGACAATTAGGGCAGCAAGATTTCTGTATAGCTCTGAGAGAAATGTAGAGACTGAAATTTGGCATCGTTGAGAAAGGTAGATGTCCCCTCATGGCCTGTAACCAGCAGCCCAGTGCAGAGTGTCTGAGCCAGATGGACATAGGTTTGAATCCCAACTCTCCCTGTGCCAGTGGCATGGCCTTGGTTGAGCGGGTATGTTTTCGGGGAAGTTCAGAAACTGTAATTTTGTAAAGCCATCACCCTCCCCCTGTCCCCTAGGTAGTTTTAATTATTAGCCAAGTGTGGGAGTAACTGCTCTAAAAAATGGTGGTATAAATTACAGGTCATTTTGGTGAAAAATTAATTATAAGCCCCCCCCCCTTCCTCCCCACTGTCCCCCACGCAATGCAGCAGCCCAGAGTAACATATGAAAATGCCAGTCTCAACCTGCGTACCTGAAATGACCCTGTTTAGACATTTCCCCTCTCCCTTGGCAGGCTTCAGGGAGGGCAATGGAGGGGGGCGGTGAGATGCCAAAACAAATGACCAAGCCATCTCTTCATAGTTTTGGGCTTCTTGCCATCCTGTCCTGGTCTGAAAGTCAGACCAGGCGAGGTGGGAGAGCCTCTGGAAAGGCCCCTCAAGGGAGTAGTTGGTGGCTGGACTAGGAGAACCATTCTTCCATTTAGAAGGTCTTCCTGCCAGGAGAGCTTTTATCATGTTTGTTCAAGATTCCCATTACTCTTCATTGCCTTCATTGTGCAGTATTGCCTATTATTTCCTTTCCCCTTTAGTGTTTACTCTGTCAAATATTTAAGGGCAGTTATCATGTCTCTTTAGCCAGGCTACACACATTCAAGGTCTTTTCAGCTTTGCACATAAATCTCAGCCTTCCAGCCCTTCAACACCTACCCATACGTGCTTTGCAGTGTTTACTTTGGATTGGATCTTGGAAGAAGAGGAATTTGTTTCCTTAGAACTAATGGCACCAGTGTGTATTTTATAAGTCTGCCACAAACACACTCACTCAGGGAACTGAGGAGATATGACCTGGTTTACTATTGTTTTAAGTATAGCACAGGGCCTTTTAGCACCCCTGGTGATATCTCTTTAAATTGAATTTGAGGCATGGGCAAAAGTCAACAATGATTAGTGTTTCCATTAGTTTAAAGATTATACAGTATGAAGGATTTTTATTTATTTATTTTTATTAAGGCCTAAAACCAAAAAAGAAAAAAAATGCTAGTATAATAAAAATGACAGACAGTGCTATGGTGAGTTGCAAGTCAAGTGGGGTTCCAGTGGTTTCCATTGTGGGCTCCTCCTGAGTGTCTTTGATTCTTTATTTTGTGCATTCAGAGTTTTCTGTCAGTGCTTTTACATCTCAGGAAAGCCAATTTAACTCATGCAAAATTAGCCAAAAGAAAAAAGAGGCCATTTAAATATTAAAATTAATTCTACTTACCATTCTGCTCATTTGATAGAGTGTGAGATGTAAGACCTGTGTCTGCTGGATTCCCTAGGCTATTTAGTTCTCACATGCCTCTCCCAGGCTTGAGTGGGATTCCAGAATCTAATGATACATATCTTTTGTATAACAGGGCCCCTAAATGTAAGCCAATTACTGCATTTTTTTTGCTCAAAAATAACAAAAATGAAAATTAATTGCCACAAAAGAGAGGAAAATGACCTTGTTGGACTCATTGAGTGATGGTTTGCCAGTTTTCATTCCCTTAAAAATATTTATTGACCTTGGGGAGCCCATGGATATTGTTCTCCACAGATTGGCGCAAGTGTCCTGGGTATACTTCTGAACACTGGGGATACCATTGTAAACAGCTATGATAGTTGTCTGTGTGTATATGTGTGTGTGTATGAGAAAGGAGTCAGGGTGGAGAAAAACAGATTAACAGAGAAAGAGGGAAAATGGCGAAAAGTGCCCTTCAGAGAATGAAAATAACATGGTATGAGAGTGATTGTGTAGTGGGATGTCAGGGACAGTCTCTGAAGAGGTGATAATGAGACTCTGGATCTGAATGACTGGAAGGATGAGTTTGGGGATGTGGACGGGGGCCTGATTATATACAATTTTGCAGGCTAGGTTTGGGAATTTAGCTTTTACTTGAAGTACAGCAGTAAGAGAGATATTCTGATTTACCTTAATGTCCTCTGGCTGCTCTGCTGGGTCTAGTCTGCAGGGGGCAAGAGTGGAAATGGGGGCCAGCTAGGGGGCTCCTGAGCCAACAGTGGGGAGATCTGGGCCTGGGGTTGTACCAGTAGAGATGGAGAGAGGTATGTCAAGGTATGTTTGATGTTAGAGTCATCAGGAAGTGCTCATAGATTGGCCACGGGGGAGTGTATGTTATGTGCGTGATGAAGAAAAGAGAATGAAATGGTAACTCCCAGTCTTTGCTTTACAGTCTTCAGTTCAGCTGAGGCCTTGTCATTTTTGAGACTTTTGTTAGACATGCAAGTAGAGAAGGAAAAGATGCCATTGGCTCTGTGAGGCTCAAGTCCAGGTCTGGAGTCAGGGCTGGTGATGGAGGTGAGAGAGGATTGGAATGTGAGTGGTCTATTAAGTGATGCACTGTGAAGAGTCTATGGACAGGAAAGGGATATAAGGAGCCCAGTTGTACCCAAGGCCCCTTTCACCTCACATACTTCGATTAGACTGGAAACTATTGTACAAGTGCACTAATAGCCAAGCTCTTCATTGCTCTGGTTTCATTGACTGCTCTGAAAACTGGGGCCAGCAGCTGTGGAATTGCTAAGTTCTTGGTGGGTAGAGTATTTGGAGGTCCCACAAGGACCGGCTGGGCCAGCTACATCCTGGTTTGATTTCTTTATGAGTTACAGAGGCTGCTGCTGTCTCACTCTGGGATGCCTCTCCCCCAATGTGCAGCTCTGGACGGTGGCTCCCAGTTTGAAATCTGGGCAGCTTTTTACAAGGCCAAGCTCAGTACAATGCAGGGAGGGGCTTAGTTGTGATTTCCCAGAGAGAAAACTCATGGGAGGAAAGTGATTTGAGCTAATGGCCTGGTGTTTCTTACAGTCATTTTAGTTTTTCCTTTTGGTCATCCCTGTTTGTGTGGGCTGCTATTCCCACTTTTTGTTGTGTTGTGTGTGAATTAAATACTGTCATCTTTATCCTCCCTCTTCCTTTTTGCTGAGAACTTCCAGAGCTCCATGCCAAGATGAGGACTTAGGTCACCTCAAGGACACTGCCGATTCAGTTTTTTATACCTACTGAATCTCTATCGGCACGGAGGCCTACCCTTGCCACTGTGTGGTGAGTTATGCCTTGGCAGCCATCCACGGGCACTGCGTTCCTGTCTGCGTGAAGCAGTTTGTTAATGTTGGCAGGCTCAGGGATGCTTCCAGCACACAGCCTGCAAGCAGCCTTACAGCATGGGGGGAAGATGGGATGATGGCCTTAAAATATAAGGACTATTCAGTGTTAAATATTGATGAATATTCCTCAGAAAGTACTAAGCAATTTTTAGTACTGCAGTTTATTGAAAATGGATCTAGAATTCTGTAACAGTGGCATTATTATTATTTCTTTTAATTTGCATTCCTGCAGTGTTAGCATTTGATAAAACACTTCCAGGAATACTATACATTTTTGGTTCAGAAACCTCCACCAGTGCTTCTTTATTTTAGTTTCTGTGTCACTTTTCTCCCTGGGTTTTCTGGAATGGCAAATTCTGCCTGGAAACTTTGCAGAAACAGCTGCAGGAAGGTTAGGGCCTTTGTTTTGTCATCCTAGAGATATTTAGGACCCTCCTGCCATGAAGTGGCCACCATTGGCTCTTCTCTTGCCTGTGGTTCCTCTCGATGTGATGTGGCCACGGGTGTCGACACCCGGGTCCCCGGCATGCCATGAGCTCTGCAAGGACAGGAATTGTGTTTCTTGTTCTAAGGGCCGCTGTCCTTAGAAACAACATGTCGGGCACAAAGGAGGGTGTCTTAATTTGCCAGAGGTGCTATGACAAATGCCACACGAGTCGGGTTACACAACTAGAATTTGTTGTCTCCATAGCTTTAAAGGCTAAACGTTGAAGATGAAGGCGTCAGTGGTGCTCAGGGGTGGGCAGGCCTCTCTCACATGGGGATCCTAGGTCTCCTCCCGTGGCTTTCTCTTCTTTCTGGCTTTTCTTTGAGAGCCCCCCAGTAATACGGGTTAGTTAAGGCCCATCCTGATTCACTTTGTCCACACCTAAATGGGATCATAGAAAATCCTATTCACACTCGAGTCCACACCTTAACTGATAATATATCTTCAGAAGGTCCTATTTACAAATGGGTTCACATCCATGGGAATGTGGATAAAGAAGAGGAATTTGTCTTTTGTTGGTGTACCTGATTCAGTCTACTACAGAGGCACTTAAGGAGTGAGATACGGTCGGGGGGTACAGTTAGTCCAGTAGAAACCTGGTGTAAACAGACCATTCTTATGGACCAGATATATTGAACATCAAAACTTGTCCCTCAGTACACACAGATGCATTTCCTAAAAACTGACATAAGTTGAGATGGTCACTTTTACAACTTTTAAAATGCAAAGTGCTGTAGAAACCTAAGGAGTTTCAAGGAGGAGGTGGATCCTGTCTTTTTGCCATTGGATTTAGTAAAATAAGTATTATTTATATATTAAACCAGAATTCATTAAACTGTTTCATTGAGGGGAAGAATTAGTGGTTTCATTGAAGGAAGGGGACTGTTTTCCATCTGAGGCCATGATTGCAGGAAGGGCCAATTGTGACATTTTGGCATTAACATGCAGTGTTCAAGTGAGCTGCTCAGGCAGACCCTCACTTTCTCGTGCCCTGGCTTCTTCATCTGTAAAATGAGGAAGGCAAAGCCTGATGATACTTAGAATCAGAGGCTGTGTGAAGATAAGAGGGGCACCAGCTGGCCCTCAAACCATCTCCTGGAATGTGACGCATCCACGTGAGGGCTGCTGGAGCAAGCCGTTTCCCTGCTGGCCATGGCTTCCTTATCTGAAAAGCAATCAGGCTGTTCCCTCCAGCTTTGGTATTCAGTGATTCCTGTCCTGGTACTTAGCATGTGAAATTGCCTATGAATCAACAACATGGCAGCTTGGATGGCAAGTAGAACCAAGTTGAAAGATCAATATTCAGTTAGTAAAAATGAAAAACATAGAGAAGTTTGGGAAGCAAATTCAATAATTATTTTTAATAGTTTATTCTTGGTATTTGTTGGATGTCTTTTAAGATAATTTCCTTTTCTTCTTCCCTCTTTTGTTTCCTCCATAAATGCTTCCCATATCCCTCCATTCAACTATCCCGTTCTGTAGTCCAAGGAATCGCCAGTAAATTCTATGGCGTGTTGGAGGGGTGAGGAGGTATTGTATTTAGTGTTTACTCGTAGTTTTGGGAGAAATTGTCTGTTATTAAACTGAATGCAGCAGCTTAGAGAAACAAGTAGGAGATAGATTAAGGGTCTATCCTCAAATTAGATCCATCCAAGGTAATGAATCCAAATGGGAAGTATCACTTCCCCTGGGATTATGTTGCTAACTCTCAGGTTAGGAATAAATCAAACTGAACTGGATAATCTAGTTATTATTCCAAATATTCTCTGAGTAAAATGGCCTGGGAGAAAAACTTTATGGGGAAGGCTGTTTAAACTTTAAGATGGCCTCTGCAGTATGAATTTGTCAAACATGCATGGAGGCAAAACTCGTGTTACGGCATAGAGGTGTAAAACACCTTGGCTTGTTGGTGACATGATGCACAGCTCAAGCGAGTGGGGCAGAGGAAGTGCTGGGAGGGTCCTTTGTATAGCTTAGGGGTAGATTTTTAATGGGTAACATGTGATACTATGGAATTTATCCTGTGGGGGTATTTCCCAAGGAATAGTTCCTAGCATACATGTTTTGAGTGATAATTGGTAGAAATAAAGGGTTCCATGCTCAGAAATATTTGAGAAATGATTGTTGCCGCTCTCTTGGAGCTGCATGATGCTCCTAGTCTTCAGATGTTCTGCAGTAAAGGAATCTGCTTTAATTTTGTCCAGGTAGCATTTCCCACATACCCGATATTTGAAAATAGTACCCTTTTCATGTAATTCACCCATGATTTTCTGGGCCATCATGTGTCTCTGGTGTCACTTTTGGGGGCACCACTCCAGGCAGTGGGGGCCATGGGAGATTTGACAGGAGAGGGACATGCTCAGACTTAGGTTGTAGAGCTCTGGTGGCAGGTGGAGAATGGCATGGAGGAGGGGTGGAGGGACACGGATGAGTACACCATGATAAGAACCAAAGGCTGTGCCAACACACAAATTACGAGGGTCCTGTTTCATGTTTTCAGAGATCTAAGAGTCAGCAAATTTTGGCCAATGGGCCAAATCTTGTTGACCAACCACCTATTTTTGTAAATAAGGTTTCATTGGCACACAGCCACATCCATTCCTTTAAATATTAGCTATCCTCACTACAAGACCAGAGTTAAATAGTTAAGACAGAGACCATATGGATGGCAAAGTAAAAAATATTTACTATCTGGCTCTTACGGAATACATTTGCTGACCCTTGATCTAGGTGGTTGGTTGTCTGGATTGGTTTGGGTTAGGCCAGGGTACAAGAACTAGCTGTGTTTTCTGGAGGAATGAAAATAAATATACAAAGAAAATCCCAACTACACAATTCTAAGAGTTAGCCAATCTTGATGTTACTGAAGGTGCTGGAGTCTGGGATTGTCACCTGCCTTCCCAGGTCTAAAGGTCTGAGAGGACTGAGCTCTGGTGGGCTCTGTTATCCCTCCTGTGGTGGGACCCAGGTCTCAGGGGCACTGGGAGGGAGGCCACTTTCATGCTTGCATTTTGAGCCCCCAAAGCCATCACTCATTACCTTTGCCACGAACTTGGGCTGTGTCACAGCCCTATAGGAACGGCTGGAGTTTTTGATTCCTCTGAGCCCAGTTTACTCTACACACTGTTGATACTGGCAGACATTGTCTTCTCTCTCCCTTGGAGAGTAACGTTCTATGCATATTTCTTGGGGCACATATATTTATATACTATTAATAATGTAAAGTCCTGTGATGATAAAGTATGTGGTTGCCCCCAAAAGGTAGAATGGAACCATTCAACTCCATCACTCCCACAAGGCAGATTTGTGGTCCGTTCAAGGTCTGGGCTGCCCAACACCCACTCTGTGTTTTATTTTCCTTTTTATATCTGATCCATACAGTTATTTAAAAATTTGAAAGCGTATATTTTTGTTTTAGTGGTGGTGATGTGTTTAAGAGTCTTGGAAAGTTAGTAAAACAAAAAGACCTATAAGGATTGCTAATTTTGTCACTTTATTTGTGGTGCTTCCTTGGTAGCATGTGTTAAAAAGAAATCTGTACTTTCAGATAGCTGCACACAAAACATAAAAAATGTAAGGTTTCTTAGATGTGAAAATGTTCACCATCCACTTATGATTTGAATATTTGTTTCTACTGAAAGTTAAGTACCAGGGAAGAATTCCATATCTTATAGGAGAGGTTGTCATAAATGAAGTGCAGTAGTTGATGGGGAACCTGTGGAGTGAGTTGAAAACGCTTTCTACCTGGCTAGAAAGTATAACTCTCATGCACAGGGGAATGGAGTGAGTTTGATGAGTGCTCTGTGTGTCTCCACATCCCCAACAAGATTAGCCTGGTTGTTAATTCTCATTGCAAAACACGATGTCTAAAAATCATAAATCTGGGGCTCAGTTCGATTTCTGAGATGTTGTTTGTGGGAATATCCACTTTAGTTTTGCCATTTAAAAATGAGAAAATACCATTTATCTTGCAATTTCTGGATGGACAGAGACTTGTATTACAATCAATGACATCTATGATGCTTGCAAACTTTATTTTTTGAAAATAATATGAGGCAGCTTACTGCAGCTAATGTAATCTTTACATTTAAAAAAGGAGGCTGCGGTCAATTCTTTTAGAAAGGCTAGACTCGTGGTCTGGTTCTGCCAGGAACTGACTGGCTCCATGATCTTGGCTGGGCTCTGAGCCTCAGGTTTTTCTCTGGTAAAATGGAAATGGTGGTGTTGACCTTACCAACCTCCCAGGCTTATGATAATTATCAAAAGAGAGAGACTCAGAGGGATGTAAGAGATGTAAGGTAGATTTTGAAAATGGTAGGCAGAGTGTCCTCTGTAGGAAGGCTCATGAGGTCTGCTGGAATGTTATGCATGTGAGTGTGTGTGTGTGTACAGACATACACTTTACTTACCATGCCAATAGGCCTACATGGGTTGTGAAAACAAATCACCAACATGAGCATAACAGCTACTGTGTGCTGAGTGACTTTGATCTGCTTGGCGCTTCAAGCAGATTATTAGAAATAAATAATTTCTAGTCCTTGCAACAACCCCATGATTCATAGGTATGGGGCTCTGTATTAGTTATATATTGCTGCACAACAAATTACCAGAAACTTAGCAGCGCAAAACAACCCACACTTATTATCTACAGGTCAGAGGTCAAGCCCAGAATAGCTCCAGGGTTCTGTGCTCAGGGTCTCCCCAGGCTGAAATCAAAGCGCTGGTAGGAGTTGTGGTCTCAATTGAGGTTCAGTGTTCTCTTCGAAACTCATTCAGTTTGTTGGCAGAATTCAACCCCTTGAACTTGTATGGCTGAAGTCCCCATTTTCTTCCTGGCTGTTGGCCAAGAATTTGCTCAGCTCTTAGAGGCCCCCCTCAGGTCCTAGCCACATGGCCCTCTCACAGTTTAGATCTTCCTTCAAAGCAGGGAATCTCTTTCCATTCTGCTGCAAGGGAGTCTTATATTAGGTAACCTAATTCAGGGAATGGTTATCCCTTCATATTTACCAGCTCCACCCACATGCAAGAGGCAGAGATTATAGAGTGTGTATATCAGGGGGGCAGGAAGCTTGGGGGACCATCTTGGAATTCTGCTTGCCACACACCTCCATGTTGCAGATGTGCGAAAATGCTCAGAGAGGTTGCATTCTGAGCCCAGAGCCACAGAGCTGGTAAGGGCAAAGCAGGGATTTGATTGCTCCCAGTTCTTCCAGGAACAATGCACCTCTGTTTTATGCCAGGTAGGCTGTTTACAGTGTTTTCAAGGTAGCGCTGGGTGGTGACAATGGAATAGCCATGAATATTGAAATTTGAGATGGTGCAGTGTTGACCATAGTTCCTCAAAGTGTGGACCATGGGCCAGTGGCAGTTCAGGAACTACTTCCTACTGGTCTGCATGAAATAAGTACAGAAATTGAGAGGACTTGTTTAGATATATTCACAGCAATTCAGTATTTCCGTGACATCCAAGCACATGATACTTTTTGTGTTTTACCAAAGTATTGGATTCCAATGGTTTAGAAAACACACACACAAGATAACAAAAACAAACACCCCAAAGCCCTCCCTCCACTGCAGACAGGGCAAGGAGCACTGGTGCAGGACACAGCTTGGGAGTGCTGCTGTCATGAGTGGAGCCCGATACCTTGCTCTCCAGAGCTGTGTTTGGAACCCACCTGGAAAATATGGTCACATTGGCCTCTCAGATGAAAATAGTAGCTGAGGCTTTTGACAACTTTTTCTAAGCAGTTGCTCTAACACATTGTTTCTTGCTAAACCAACCTTGAAAACACTCCAACAAATTTCCCAAGGATTCTGGGTGCTTTCTGATTCCGAATATTCAGCAGCCCCAGATGGCACTGCTGTGTCCTTGTTTTATTTTATAGTGAGGTTCCAAGTCACTCAGCGAAGGGAAACTGTGGGCTGGGCCTACCCTCCAGAAGGTATGCTAGACCAGCCTATGTGCACACCTCAAGAAGACACGTCAACGTCCTCTACATGCCGGGTGTGTTGATTAGCTTCCTAAAAAACTATTAGTGGCGACCGTTTTGACACTTTATAGTTCAATTGTTGTCTGAAACATGGCATTGTTTTCATTAAGACCAAATACCAGAACAACAGTGGCACATGATTTTACCTTTCTTAAAAATGTCCTCCTTCAGAATGAAGACCTTGAGTAACAGCTAATTATTCCTGTGCCTCTTAATTTGATAGCTTGAAAAATGTTTTATAGTCTTTAAGAACATCTGTGGAAATTTCCTGTCCCTGCCACAAATCAAATTGTTTAAATGATGCACAGTGTTTTTATATTGAACTGTGATAATAGTATCTCATTTGCTGCTACTTAAGTGATTTCTTTTCCTCTTAACACATGTAGGTCAAGTTACTCCTTCACTCCAAAAAAAACCAATGAAAATATAAAGGGTGGCAAATGGAAGAAAGCCAACTATACAACAATTTCAGACATTTGAAGTAAGACCACGGCATTTCCCAATACTGATTATTTTTCACATTATTACAGTCACTCTCTTCAGCTGTTTATTACAACATAGATCATAATTCACAGACTGCACTTGTTCTAAACTGAAAATAAGTGCAAGGAAACTGAATGAGGATGGTGGTGAATGAAAAATAGCATTTTTGACATGAATGACCATCAACTAAATAATCATATTTAGCTATTCTAAGTATTGTATTTGACTAATAACATACTGAACTCCTCTTGTCAGAGAAACTTGGATTTCTTAATATCTCCCATATCATGCCTTCTTTTATTTTCTATAGTAGGTTGAAGACAAATTTTATATTATTTCTGATAGGAGAGAAATGGGGAAATGACATGGCTGGCAGCAATCACTGAGTTTTGTGATTTGGAATTGAATAGTAAAATGTGTTTCTCAAACCTGAGCTAAATTTCAACTCATGTTATTGAGCTTTTGATGTGGCTCACAAATGGAACCTTCTTCTTTGGGTGAAGTGGGGGCCACCTCAAGTATCATGCAATTCCACATAATTTTTACTAAATATTTAGTCAACAAACATCTGGGTGACTTCTGGGCTCTAGATGCTCTACTGTGTGCCCTGGGCTATCAAGCAAGTTCTGGATTTCAGAGGGCTCCTATTCCAGGAGATAAGAGGTATCTATCAGCCTCTAAAATACAGGGTAAAATGTGTGGAGTAACATGAGGGATAAACAGATAAATTCTGAGAAGGGAGCCATGAATTAGTAAGTGTGTTGAACAGCTGATGGAGGCTAAGCACTGTTTGCTTTTTTATTTGTTCAAATGTTCATTCATTCTCCCATTCATTCATATACTCATACATTCAGCTCATACGTACTGAATAATTAATGTGTACCAGAGTTGGAAAAACCCATGTGAATAAACCAATCTACCATTCCAGTTAGGAGAGGGATATGTGAGGGAGAGAAGGGAAGGACCATTCATTTGTTGAACAGAACTGATGGAGCACCAGTGACGCAAGGGGTACTCACTTAAGCCCTGAACAGATCTCTATGGACAAACCCCAGGTATACAGGGATGAGAGGAGAGAAGTATCAGCTCTTCAAACCGATGATTACCATACAATACAAATGACGCACATGGCTCAGCTAAATACAGATTTGTTAAATGTTGCATTGCAGGTACATGAAAGGGACCCCAGAAGAAGGAGCCATTTATTCTTCTCTTATTATTCAACAGAGGTTTCACAAAGCAGGGGTATTTGGTTAGGGTGTTGAAGGAGGAGTAGGAGCTTGCTAGACAGGGATAGGATGAGTCTAGCCTGAGGCATTGCATGTGGAATAGACAGGCTTGTTGATTTGGATAACATGCAGTGCTCATTGATGACGGCATGGGAGTTACTTTTCCAACAACTCTGCACTTTTATCTAGGAAAACTTCTCAAAATGAAAAGGGTGTTAGGCTTTCCTTTTGAGAATTAGTAGCCCTAGGGATGGAAAATAGTTTTCTCTGAAACTTGGAAAGCAAATATGAAGTACGTTTTCCCCCTGGTCAGAAAATATTTAAACCCATTAGGATGCAGAGATTAGGGACTTAAATTGGATTCACAGGAAATGTGCCAGCTTCACATATGTACTAGATTACTTGTTTGAAATGATGTAGGCACTTTGCCCATAAAGTAAAGTTTCTTGATACAACTGAAAAACCAGGAGAGAAATCTTTGAGAAGGGCCTAAGTATTTCACCTTGGAAACCACTAACTTAAATATTCAATAGATACCATTCCTTGATTTTGGATTCAGCTTTTCTTAACTTCCCTTCCTTTTCCTTCTTTCTCCAGATGCTTTTTGATGAGAGAAAAAGCAGCTGTGCTTAACTCCATGCATATTCACATTATTCCAAATGATCTTACACTCATGGCTAGGGTTTTTAGAAGAAGCTGCAATGCTTGTTAAAGAGGAAAGCAACCACAAAAGGAAAGGTTCCACAAATTCAAAGCACAGAGCAAAGAAAACAGGGGAAACAAAGCAAATATATTTTGCAAGTAAATGCTGTGGCAGGACTCCAGGCACCTGCCAGGTAGAAGTTGTTAGGAGGGATAAGATGGTTATTGACTTAGAATTCATCCATCCTCGCCTGTTCACATTTGATAAACTGCCAAGTCTAATTCTTTTAGTACCAACCTACCTTTTCTAATAATTTTCTACTCCAAGAGCCGTCCAGTTGTATTGCTTATTTTAGAGTTGTTTTTTTTTTTTTTTAAACTGTAGGACTAACCAGTGTTGCTGTGTACTAAATTTTGTTCAGTGCACTCACTTACTTGATCCTTCACCAAGAAAGACATTTCTCTAAAATCCATTAAATTACAAAAGGACAGACCACTCTTGTGAATGCCAGTTCTGCTCCCAACTTTCTGTGGGTGCTGGAGCTCCTCTGGCCATTGTGCTCAACTGCCCCTAGCTGGGTTGACATGTTCCCACCTTGTGGTCTCTAGAGATCTTGCTCCCCACCCTCAGTGGGCTCCTGATGGCTGGCCAATGTCCTTAGTTCAAAGGAGTGCGGGGGCCGTGTGGACTCTAGCCCACCAGAGGGGGCAGAGGCACCATTGAGGGATCAAGGTGAGAGAGTGCAGGTCTCAAAGGGCTTGAAAGAACCCTCACCATGAGTCTGCCCCCAAACTTGGTGCCCTGTAGAGCTAATGCAGTTTTGCTTTAGTAGTCCCTTTTTAAGCCTTCTCAACTTGCTTTCCCTTATAAACATATTCTAATTGGGCCCAGATCCTTGCCTTGGCATCAGCATTTTCCCAGTTCCTAGGTTTATATTCCTACTACTCCTTTGGTCTTTTTTTCTTTTTTTTAACAAATCAATTTTATTAATACATATTAATAAAGCATAAACCCATCCAAAGTGTACAATCAAGGGTATTTGGTATAATCACATAATTGTGCATTCATCACTTCAATCATTATTAGAGCATTTTCATTATTCAATGATAATAATAACTAACAAAAAAGAGACAAAAACTCATCACCTCTCAATCTATGCTTTGCCTGCTGTACATAGCTGCTATTCTGTTTCTGTCTCTCTAGTTTATTTGTATTTATATTTTGTAAAAACAGTCATATATGGAATATTACCCAATTCATATTTAACATGAGGTTTCACTATGTTATACAGGCCCATGTTACATTTTTAGCTTTCCTCTAGTAATATACATGACCTTAGACTTTCCCTTTCAACCACTGTCATACCCATATAATAGCTCTGCTAGTTACAAACACTATTATGTGCTTTCACTATTTCTATTCATTTCCAAAGATTTACAAACAATGTTTTTACCAATTCTGCACAAATTAAACCTCAACTTTCCATTCTCTACCCTCATGCTAGTTTCTGGTGAAATGTGTTCTAATTATTAACTCCATGAATTTACACAATATCTTTAGTTCATAATAGCACAATCATATGGTATTTGTCCATTTGTGTCTAGCTTGCTTCACTCAACGTAATGTCCTCCAGGTTCGTCCATGTTGGCTTATGCTTCACGACTTCATTTCTTCTTATAGCTGCATAATATTCCATCGTGTATATACACCACAGTTTGTTTATCCATTCCTTGGTTGATGGACACCTGGGTTGTTTCCATCTTTTGGCTATTGTGGGTAATGCTGCTATGAATATCAGTGTGCAGATGTCTGTTCATGTCAATGCTCTCAGTTCTTTTGGGTATATATCTAGCAGGGTTATTGCTGGGTCACATGGCAAATCTATACACAACTTCCTTAGGAACTGCCAAACAGTCCTCCACAGTGGCTGTACTGTTCTATATTCCCACCAACAGTGAATAAGCCTTCCTATCTCTCTATATCCTCTCCAACACTTGTAGTTCTCTGTCTTTTTAATAGTGGCCATTTTAATAGGTATGAAATGATATCTCAATGTAGTTTTAGTTTGCATTTGCCTAATTCAAACATGTTGAACATTTTTACTTGCGTATTTTTTTTGTCATTTGTATTTCTTCTTTGGACAAATATCTATTCCAGTCTTTTGCCCATTTTTTAATCGGGTTGTTGGTTTTTTTATTGTTGAGTTGTAGTATCTCTTTGTATATCATGGATATTAAACCCTTATCTGATATGTGATTTCCAAATATTTTCTTCTGTTGAGTTGGCTGCCTTTTCACCCTTTTGACAAAGTCATTTGAGGTGCAACAATATTTAATTTTGAGGAGGTCCCTGATCTATTTTTTCTTTTGTTGCTTGTGCTTTGAGTGTAAGGTTTAAGAAACTACTGCCTACCAAAAGATCTTGAAGATGTTTTCCTACATTTTCTTCTAGAAGTTTTATATTTGTCACTTTTATATTTAGGTCCTTGATCCATTTTGAGTTAATTTTTGTATATGGTGTGAGATAAGGGTCCTCTTTCTTTCTTTTGGATATCAATATCCAGTTCTTCCAGCACCGTTTGTTGAATAGACTGTTCTGGCCCAGCTGGGAGGGCTTGACAGCCTTGTCGAAATCATTTAACTGTGGATGTGAGGGTCTATTTCTGAGTTCTTGTTCAGTTCCATTGGTCAATATGTCTTTATGCCAGTACCATGCTGTTTTTACCACTGTAGCTAGGTAATTTGATTTAAAGGAGGGGTTCTTAACCTTTTTTTCCCCATGGACCCCTTTGTGTAAAGCACGGACCCCTTCTCAGAATGTAGCAGCAGATAGTTTTATGATACTCAACCAGAGTTGGGTCTAACTACTGTAATTTCGAAGTATGGATGAGTGTAAGCAATTTTTCGAGATATGCAACAACTGTAATGTGATATGAAATGAATACTACTGCAATTTATTGCATGCATTCATAAGTGAAGGAAATGCTAGATTTCAGTTAGAGGACAGAGAAAGTAAAGATAATAAGGTGTTTTTTTTTTTTCAATTCAAGCTCACGGATCACCTGAAATCTTTGGAGTCTGTGGACCCCTGGTTAAGAACCCCTACTTTAAAGTCAGGAAGTAAGAGTCCTCCAACTTCATTCTCCTTTTTAAAGATATTTTTGGCTCTTCAGGGCTCCTAACTCTTCCAAATAAATTTGATAATTGGCTTTTCCATTTCTGCAAAAAAAGCTGTTGGGATTTTTATTGGGATTGTGTTGAATCTGTAAATCAGTTTGGGGAGAATTGACATCTTAACAATATTTAGTCTTCCAGTGCATGAACATGGAATGTCCTTCCATTTATTTAAGTCTTCTTTGGTTTCTTTTAGCAATGTTTTATAGTTTTCTGAACACCGGTCCTTTATGTCCTTGGTTAAGTTTATTCCTAAATATTTGATTCTTTTAGTCACTATTATAAATGGAATTTTTTTTCTAATTTCCTCCCCAGATTGCTTATCAGTAGTGTATAGAAACGCTATTGATTTTTGCATATTAAGCTTGTATCCCACCACTTTTCCGAACTCGTTTATTAGTTCTAGTAGCTTTTTGTGGATTTTTCTGGATTTTCTAGATACAGGATCATATCATCAGTGAATAGTGAAAGTTTTACTTCTTCCTTTCCTATTTGGGTGCCTTTTATTTCTTTTACCTAGCCTAATTGCTCTGGCTAGAACTTCTAGCACAATTTTGAATAACAGTGGAGAGAGTGGACATCCTTGTCTTGTTCTTGATCTCAGCGAAAAGTTTTCAGTCTTTCACTGTTGAGTACAATGTTAACTGTAGGTTTTTCATTTATGTACTTTACCATATTGAGAAAGCTTCCTTCTATCTTTTGGAGTGTTTTAATCAAGAAAGGATGCTGTATTTTGTCAAACACCTATTCTGCATCAATTGAAAGAATCATGTGATTTTTCTTCTTCAATTTATTAATGTAGTTTATTACACTAATTGATTTCCTTGTGTTGAACTACCCTTGCATACCTGGGATAAAACCCACTTGATCATTCTTTTAATGTGCTTTTGGATTTGGTTGGCAAGTATTTTGTTGAGGATTTTTTGCATCTATATTCATTATATATATTAGTCTGTAATTTTTTTCCCCATAGTATCTTTATGTGGTTTTTGTATTAGGGTGATGTTGGTGTCATAGGATGAGTTTGGTAGTGTTCTTTTTTGTTCAATGTTTTGGAAGAGCTTGAGCAAGATTGGTTTTATTTCATCTTTGACTGATTGGTAGAATCTCCCTGTGAAGCCATCTGATCCTGGGCTTTTCATCTTTGGGAAGTTTTGATGACTGTTTTAATCTCTTTACTTGTGATTGGTTTGTTGAGGTCTTCTATATCTTCTAGGTTCAATGTGGGTTGTTTGAGTATTTCTAGGAATTTATCCTTCTTGCCTACATTGTCTAGTTTGTAGGTGACCAGTTCATAGTATCCTCTTATGATCTCTCTTCTTTCTGCATGGTCAGTGGTAATGTCCCCTCTCTCATTTCTGATTTTATTTATT